>JAOTRH010251352.1:0-40106 GCA_034768845.1 Heliamphora exappendiculata | reverse complement strand
TTCCGTTTCTCTCCATATGATTTTATAAATTGGGAATATATTTAGGTCTTGCAACAATTTCATAAGAGATAGAGAGACAGAGAGAGACAGAGAGAGAGGTTCTTAAGGACGGAATTTTATAGAAATCAATAAGTGTTAAGAAAATATGGAAAAAGGTTACTAAGATACAGAACTGCGAATGTCCAGTTTGGGATGTTGTAAAAGCTATTTTTTATAATTTTTTTAGAGAGAAAAAAGAGGTTGCTTTCAGTACACTTCTTTTAGAGGGAAAAAAAAGAGAGGAGGAAGATAAGAAAATTAGATTGCTTGGGATAATGTCATTTTTTAACTTTTAAAATCATTTTGAATAACATTTTGATTTTTTATTATTTATTAAAATGTCTAATATTTTTTTACTTTTTTGCTTTAAATTTGTTTGTGATAGGCTTTGTATGGTTTCTTTTTTTTACTTTTCTAGAAGGTTATTTAATTTGTTTTTATCGAAGGTAGAAACAAATTATTTACTGATAATTTAATTTAATCGGTATTTTTAAATTATTTAAATTTTTTCGCTTAACTTATTTGACCGCCTGATAATCAAATCCACCTGTAGAGTTTGGCCCGGCCAAAACTTATAAACTTTCTTAATAGGGTATCGTCAATCCCGATCATTCGAGACGTAAATTTCGGCAATAATTAATATTCACCATATAAATAATACCGCTATCCAACTCACAAAAAATATAAATCCATATAAGATCGCACACTCTAATGAATCAAATAACAAATATTAAATATATGCAAATCAATAATTATTTCAGAATTAAGAGTATAAGCACTATTCATAATAACTTTGAGTGTGAATTAATTTATATAACTAATATAAAATTAATTATCCCAATAACGTGGGGAGACGAGTTAAATATTTAATAACAGGAGCTCAATGCAAGATAGTTTTGAGATTATGACTTTGAATGCAATTATAGTTCTTTAGTAGTGTGAACTATAATTTAGTATTTTTTAAAAATTATAGAAATCGCTGCAAGATTTTCATAATTACAGATAGGGCTGTGAGGTTTTCTTAATTGCAGAAGTCGTTGGATGGGTATCTGTGTTTCAATTTCAAAACTTATCTTCAAGACTAAAACTGTTCAGATTCTGTCGATACGAATTCTCATAGGTTTGTAGCCCACATGACGTTCGGAAATTGCATAAGAGAAAACAATAGAAGATCTGACGGAAGTTTCAACTCGAAAAATCGTAGTTGAAGAATCGACCAAAAAAATGTATTTCTTGTAAATTAACTGTGGTTGCATGGGTTTTAATTTTGATCGTTCGACATCAAAAATTTTATTTTGAGCCCGTTTTGGCGTTTGCCCATGGTTAAATTTTTTTATTGAAAATCGTTTACAAAAATAATGATCTTGGTAGTTTTGCCTCTAATAAGAATCTCCCATTTGGTACGTAACCGATAGGATTAAATATTTTTGTTTAATTGTATGTTTTGTTTACGTTTGTTTAGGACCCTTTTTTTTTTTGTTTTTTTGGCTCAGGATAGTTTTTCTCTCGGGCTTTAGCTTGGGTTTTCTCTCGGCCTTTGTTCATTTTAGAATAATTTTTCTCCCGAGTTCTGGTCTTAACCTTGGTTTGTTTTTCTCTCTAGGGCTTTGTCTGGGTTTTAGTTGAGGTTCTCGTTTTTAGCTTAGGATAGCTTTTTCTCTCCTGGGAGCTCTACTCGGGATGTCGACTTAGTACCTTCGATTTTGTTTAGTCGATTTTGTTTAGGCTTGCTTTTTTTCTCGAACTCTTGTTCGGGTTCTGGCTTTGGGTTTCATTTGGTTTAGATTTGTTTTCCACTCAAGATACTGTTCGGTTTCTCCTGTAGAACCTTTAGTTAAACCTCTATCCCAGCGATCCTTTGTTTGGTGTTAGGTTAGTTTTTGGGTTTCTATTTCGAGGCTTCCGGGTTTTGTGCTTTTTGATTTTCTGTTGGTCTAGGCCCAGCCGAGGCATTCCTTTGTTTTGCTGCTCGTAGTCAGTTGTTCTGCCATCGATTATTAGGGATCTGTCTGAGAAGTTTTTTATATTTGTTTTCTTCCTCTTAGGTTCTTAAGATTGTTCCGATTTTAGATCAGTGAGTCGGAAGAACCACATCTAGTGCATGTTTGGGCCAGATTAGTATCATGAAGACTTTATTGGGTATTCGAACAAACAGTGGAACCATCTAAGATGGCAAAGAATGAAGTGAATTTGACATCCTTGATGAGGACCATTACTGAGATATAGAGGGCGGTTAAACAGCAGACATAGGTTCAGAAGCAATGCCAGGCCCAGATTTGGGCAATCTAGGCTAGCTTGGCAGGGGTAAACGAGCAGCAAGATGATTTAAATGAGAAAAGGAAAAGATTTATGAGATGATAATAAGGGTTATGATGGACCACATGTTGCTGCACCGCCTCGCGTCCCCTGTCAAACTGTGGTGGAGGAAGAAGATACTACTTAATCTAAGGAATTCGTGCTGGTGGATAAGATTGAGAGAATGGAGAAGGTACTAAGGAAGGCTTAGAGGAGTACATGTTATATGTAGTGGTTTATGCTTGTTCTCGGATGCTAAGCTCCCCGATAAGCTTAAGATGCTTGACATGGAGAAGTTCGATGGAACTGGAGACCCCCAGATTCATTTAAGAATGTACATTAGTACCCTTTCTTCCATGGGAATCGACGATCAGTTGAAGGTGCAATTGTTTCATCGATCTCTTTTTGGGGCAGCTCATAAATAGTTTCTTTCTCTAGACGTCGCCAAAACCAAAACATGGGAAGACATCACCACAGCTTTCATTAGCCAATACAGCTATAATGTCTAACTTGATGTAACCACTTGAGAGTTGGAGATCACCCGTTAAGAAAGCAAATAGTCATTAGTGGACTTTTTGACCAGGTGGAGGGGAAATGTAGCTAAAATAACAAACCGACCAACAGAAAAGGAACAGGTGAGGATTCTAGTCCTAAATCTCCAATCTCCTCAAAAGCGTTATCCGACACATATACACATTCAAGCAGTTGTTTGATGTCGGAGTTCAGATAGAAGATGCAATCCAGTCTGGTGATATCGGTGAGGCCGAGCCGAGCCAAAAGTCGAAAAGACCTTACCTATCTAACAACTAAAATTATTCCACCTCTTCCATTAACCCCGCATCTCGCTCTAACAAGGTGAATTTGCTAAACTCCCAATCAGATCGATCGAATTTTGCACCTTCATTACCTCCTCCCAGAAACAACCAACCATCGTAGTTGAAAATGCCAAAGAGAGTTTTCACTCCCCTTAATATCTCTCTGACCACGGTCATGAATCGACTTGTTGAAGAAAGATTGATAAAGCTTCTTGATCCAATGCCACCTCTTAACCCTTTACCGCTACGATACGATCCCACCCAATACTGCTCATACCATCAGAGCCACAGACACCCAACTGACAACTATCTGAGACTTCGCCATAAAATTCAAGATCTCATTGACAATAAGGTCATCCCACCTCCATCTACACTGAAAGTCATAGTCGATTTTTAGATTCTTGTAATTTGCACGATCCAAGTCTTGAGTTCGAGTCAGAGTCTTGTAAGTCTTTTCTTTGTTTTGATCAGTTAGATGTCGAGTTCAAGGGCGTGTCTGTCTATGTACCCTCTTCTTTTGCTTTTAATTTTATTATCCCTACTCTCTTTGATATCAACGAAATAAATGAAAGTTCTGATTATTCTGCTTTACTTGATTTATTTTATACACTTTTTGATGATTTTAAATTCGAAGGGAATGTCCTAGAAGAATTAAAAGCTTTAATAAAAAAGAGAAGGAGAAGTGCGTACCCAACTAAAAATTGAAAAATTTTTGTCAATAAATCTAGATAATGAAATTAACCCACAAATTATCCAAATTGATTCTTTTTTATTTTATTTTCAGTTGAACATGAATAATTAATAATTTTATTAAAAGAATTCAAAGACGTTTTGCATGGTCATACAAGAATGTGCCCAGAATTGATCTTCTTGTTGTCCAATACGATATCCCTTTGTATCTCGATGCCAAATCGATTGAACAAAAGTTAGGACGGATACGGCCAGAATAGGCACTAAAGATCAAACAAGAAGTCACAAAGAAGATCAACGCTGAGTTCTTTATGGTAACCAAGTATTTGAAGTGGATGGCCAACATTGTGCGGTCTTGAAGAAGGATGGACGCATTAGGGTTTGTGTGAATTTTTGGGATCTTAACAAGGCTACCCCAAAAGACCACTTCTCACTGCCGCACATTGACGTCTTGGTAGATAGCACAGTAGAGCACACTCTTTTATCGTTTGTGGATGGCTTCTACAGATACGATAAGATCTTAATGGACCCTAAAAATAAAGAAAAGATGACATTCACTACACCGTGGGGCACTAATTGCAATCGCGTGATGCCATTCAATTTAAAGAATGCAAGGGCAACCTATCAAAGGGCTGCCACTACCTTGTTGTATGATATAATACATAAGAAAGTCAAGGTGAATGTGGGCGACATGATTGTTAAGTCTAAAGATCGAGATGACCATATCATAGCGCTATAGAACAAGTTGTATAGGATGTTGCTCAACCCGGAGAAGAATGGCAGATGAATCGGTTGGAAGAGCTTCTCTTATTCGATGAAAGAAGACAACACACTCTGTTTCATATACAAGGGAATCAAAGGAGGATAGCCAGAGCGTTTAACAAAAAAAAGTCAAAACATGGGATTTGAGAAAGGGTGACTTGGTTCATAAGGAAATCAGGGCTCTTGTTTTTTATCCAAGGGGTAAGTTCAAGCCAAATTAGGCTGGGCCGTATTTGATCAAGACTATTATGACCGGTGGTGTTGCAATCATCATGGATCTGGATGGTAACACATTCTCTACTCCAATCAACTTGGACCAGCTCAAAAAGTACTACTCTTGAAAGAAAAATAAAAAAAAACAAAAAGCTCACTGGGTTGAAAATTGAAAAGGCGGTCTAGGTAAAAATTAGAACAGTTCGCAAGGCCAAAAATGCAAGCAGGCGATCTTGGCAAAAGTTATGGCATCATAAAAGGAGAGTGCTAATACCCGAGAGTAAATTGAGCCCGAACTACGTTATGGCCTGATTTCACTTTTTGGGATACGTAGGCTACTTCTTTCAAGAAGTCCGGTCACCTTCTTTGTTTTAGCTATCTTTGAATTTGAGTAATGATCAATACAAATTTATTTTTGAGTTCTGATAATAAAGTTGTTTAATTATAAGAATAAATTTTTTTTAAATAATTAGAAACCTTTTTCAGATAAACGTGGGATTTTTATTACTTCAGATGTGATTACAAGGTTTGGAAATAAATGGTGAGCACGCAAGTCCCAAACTCTAAATAAGAGCTACAAAATCTTAAAAGCAAAATAGATCTCTCAGTTCTTCCTTCTCTTTGCTACTTGTTCTTTTCTCTCTTATTTGTTTTGCTTTCTTTTTCGTGAACTTGCTATGCCTTTTACTCCTTAGGAAGCTTAGTATGGGATAGCTCCTACATCTCCATCATTGAATGAGATGGCCATGCCTCTTAATACCACGCCAAAAATGGGGCTTAAAAGAAAGATGAATACATACGACCCCGTACACCGTGAAATATGATCTGACCTCGACCAAGCTGTCTCATGATTCAGTGTGGATAATAGATGGCGAACAGGTGTAGACCAATTAACAAGACATCTGGATGGTCCATAGTGGTCAAAGTCATAAAAGAGATATGCCACTAAGAGCACTGTCAAGTGATGTCTCCTCTAGTCAGTGAAAAAAGATACTACCTCCAAGCTGTCTCGGTAGTGCATATCGGGTAAAAACGATGATAGACCAAGGCAGCAGCATTGTGTCCATCCAAAATCAGTTTATGTAGAAGATTTTCCTTCTCTATTAGCCAGATCTAAAAAGGGAGAAAAGAGGTAAGAATCAAGAGAAATCAACAAAAGGAGAGATATGTGGAAAAATAAAGAGAGATAGTGAAAAATAGAGAGAAGAGCGATAAAATCCGAGAAAAATCAACAAAAAGAGAGAAGAGTGGTAAAAATAAGAAAAAAATTGACAAAAAGAGAAAAGTGCGGAGAAATGAGAGATTTGAGTTTCACCTTGAGAAATAGATGACTGTCAGCAAAAGATGTAGTTACACCTTGGTGGATAGCATCTAGACCAATGGACTTATTGAATTTGTTTTACTCGTTGACTCTTTCTTTTATCTTGAACTTGTATGTCAGTAATGATCCAATTAGTTCATCTAAGGTCATTACCCTTAGATTTCTTGCTTCAAAAATGGCTGTAGCCTTAGCTTCCCAAATAGGTGACAAGACTTTGAGTACTTTCCTTAAGAGCTCATAAGATTGGTAAGTCTTTCCGAGTGCATTAAGAGAGTTAATAATGTGAGTAAAGCGAGTGTAAAAGTAAGAGATAGTTTTATCATCATTCATCTTAAAGCTTTCATACTCACTAATTAGTCTATCAATTCTAGAATTTTTAACATCTTGAGTGTCTTCATAAGTGATTTCTAACTTCTCTAATATTTCATTAGCATTTTTACATGTCATTATGCGATTATATTCGTTAGCATCTAAAGCATAGTATAAGGCGTTCATGGCACTAGAGTTTATTTAAAGTAACTTCATATCATTTTTATTTATTTCTTCTTCTAGTTTAGGAACTTTTTTACCTTCTACAGTTTTAGTAGGAGTAAAATTACCTTGGGCGATCACTCTTCAAGTCCTCCAATCCATGGTTTGAATAAAAATGCTCATTCTTTGTTTTCAAAAAGTGTAGTTAACACCACAGAAGATTAGAGGCCTTGTAGAGGATTGACCCTCTCCAAACGAGGATACACCGATGCTTGCCATAGATCTTTTTCACATAAACTTATTAAGAATAATGTGATAAGCTCTGATACCAATTAATAGTATAGGTACAATCCCAAGACGGGGTGAATTGGGTATTTTAAAAAATTTCTTGACAAGTTTCAATTATAAGTAAGATTGTTGTTTGAAGATTAAAACGCAAGTATAGATTTTAAAAACATAAGATTCAAAAAATATGAATGATTCAAGTATAAGCAACACTATAACAATAATGAAAACGAAGAAGATAAAGAGTTAGAGATACGACACCAAAATTTTTACATGGTTCGGCGCAACGGCGCAACGGCCTACGTCCTTGCCTCAAGCCAACTGCAATGTGAATTTTCACTATCACTCTTTCAATAGGTGGAGTAGCCTTTCTCCTTAGTCTAGGCGAAGTAGCCTTTCTTGAAAATGTCCCCTTATTAAGTATCACAATCCTTATAGGTGGATTAACCTCTCTTAAGAAATACCCTTCTCAAGTACAATAGAATGAAATGAATGTGTACAAAGAAATGCTCCTTCAATGAGCGAATGAGTACAAGAGATCAGTATACTAACTCAATTCTCAAAGAATATATCAATGAAGCTCTATGAGAATTCTAAAATTTGTCCTCTCAAAAAAATATGATTGAAAACTCAAGAAATTGAAGCACAAGTAGAGAGTATATAACAGAGAATTATTTGAAGGTTTGAAGTGAATAAAACTAGAGCTCAAAGACACTATTTATAGGCTAAAAGTTTGGATTAGCCGTTGCAGTCAATTTTTGAAAAAATTTGCCTATTCAGTCAACTGAGGTGGTCCAGTCAATCGACTAGATTGCCAATGTTTCTCTTCAGTCGACTAGACTTTGTGGATTAGTCGACTAAACTGCTAAAAATCAATTTTCGTTTAGTAGTCCATTATCAGTTGCCTGAATGCAATGTATTAGTTGACTGAACTTTGAAAAATTCAGAACTTTTGATTTTGAAATTATTTTTGATCATCTCTTAGCTTTGAAAAATATTTTTCATGACCTTTTAGGATTTTCATGAGCTTCAAAAGATATAACTATGAGTTTTGTGAATTTACATAAATTCTAAAATGAAATTTAAAATTTGGTCTTCAATTCTTCAACCTATGCATTGCTCCAAAACCTTGTAGCCAATGTGCTTGATTTGAATTTTGCTTCATGGCTTCCACTTTGTATCTTTAATTGTGCTAAACATATATTTTCTGTAAATAATATCAATTTGTACAATTAAATACTTAAGTTTGTTATCATCAAAATGGTCATTGAAGCCTTATTAGGCCAACAATCTCTCCAATTTTTATGATAAAAAACACAAAGTAAAATAATATAGGAAAGCTATATAAAACTCCACTATCAATAAGCTTGTAATAATAAGCTTATATGAGAGTTGAATAACTCTCCCTTACAATATGCATAGATGTGAAGCCATTGAATTTCATTTCAAGCATACATTTGAAAACTTAAGTTTTATCGAACATCTTGCAAACTTTTATGCATTTTGACATTCATTTAATCATCTTTTCAAATGTTAAGCCTTTTAAGCATTCATTTGATCTTTTAACATGTGTTATTTTAAGCATATAATGTTTACTTATCATTGTTAATCACATTTTTCAATAATCATTTGTGAGCTCATCAATTTGAAACAATGTAAGCATTATGAGCAACGATGTTAGGAACATAAGAATATAAGAATCATTCTTCAATGAAGATCATTCATCATTTAAATTTCATAAATATCGAAGTATCAACCATATTTATCCATTCAATATATTAAACATGCTTATATCATTTATTTTTATCCCAAAAAAATGCATATATCAAAAGATTTGCAATAACATTTATATTTTCATGAATTCATAAAGGCATACATTAGCATATGAAATGACAAGAGAAGCAAAAATACATGTGACAAAATAACATAAGAGTAGCATCATCATCCCAAAAACTTAAAAACAAGAGAGTTGCCAAAAATAAACAAGAGTAGCAAAGATACATGATAGCCAAAATATAGTAAAGGTACATGATAGCCAAAATATAAATATTTGCACTTTCTCTCTCTCTCTCTCTCATTTGCTTTTTCTCATGCTTTCTTTTGCTTTCATTCTTCTCCCCCTTTTGTCATAATCAAAAAGAGGTGGAGCTAGAGGTAGGTTCATTGTCATCACCATCACCATCATTATCGTGGGAAGAGGGGTTATAAGGAGAAATGCCTAAGGCATCCTCGATGCGAGTGAGGCGAGAGTTGACATTTGCAAACTGTTTATCAACCCTCTTTATGAAAGATTTGACCATTTTCTTCAAAAAGAATTTTATAGATGGATCAAGTGCAGTAGTAGCGCTCGTAGGAGCAGGAAGAGGTGCTGATGGAGTAGTAGGAGAAGGAGCTTCAACATGTGCATAGGCTTCATCCTCTTCTTCTTCTCCCTCACTATCTTGAACCACTTAAGGGGTTGGCCTATGAGTTTTGTGTTGCCATTCCCAATTTCTTAGAACATAGCCCATTTGTTTCAGAGTGGTGGAAGTAAGAAAGTCAGAGGGTTTGGGTGTTAGGAAATTAGAAGGAGATGAGGAAAATCCAAAAGACTCAAAAAGAGGTGTGAGAAAAGCTCCATAGGAAAGAGTATGTCATTTGGTACTTTCTTTTGAAAGCATCCATTGACATATCAAGGAAGGAAGGTCAAGAGATTTTTCCATATAGATACACTAAACGACGAAGCAATCAAGATAGAAAATATAAGTGCGAGATCCACTACGAGGCAAAATGCTATAGGTTATGATGAGATGAAGTATTTTGGCCTCTAGGGTGAGTTGTGAGTAATTAAGTGTGATGGAAAAATTTATAGATGGTTCATTCATGATCATGGGTAAGAAGGTTTGAGAAGTGAATTCATGTTCCATGATCTATGAAGATGCAGATACTCGTGGACAATAAAACTTGCCTCTACCCATCCCAAAAAGAAGTGCAATATCCTCATCGGTAAACCGAAAGGTTTTTTCATAGAGATTGGTACTAAGGTAAGTATAGCGATCATTAGGGTTTGGTGTATTCTCTTTAGTAAGATTTGCATAAAATAAGCGGGTAATTTGAGAAAAAAAACACCATTTGGTTGATAGAAAACAACAGGACCCCACCCAACCTTGGCTATAAGTCTACAAACATGTGGAAAATATGTGTCCATGAAGTGCATGTCAAGGAATTTACCAAAAATGGGTTCGAGAGACCGAAAATGAGTTTTGTAGAGTGTTTCGGCCTGTCCCGTGGAGAACCATTTAGCATTTTCATCCGAGGTGTCCTCTCGTGCTGTCACGCCCCAAATCGGATCACCCGAAAGCCCACCAAAATACCCATTTAAGGAAAATAGGTTTCACAGTTGATAATTAAGATGTACAACATTTGGATAAAAGATTCCCGCAGTTCAACTCTCATAAACTGAAAACATGCGTTTCATACATGAATAAGCATATCGCCTAAAGGCGTACAAAACCAGCCTCAACAAGCGTCATATGTGTAAGTACATGTCAAAAAGGGAAAACTATAGTAAGTCTTCCATCACCTCTGCAACTAGGTCTACTCCTCATGCTCACCTGAAAAAGTTTTACAGCAAATCCCACACCGTGGGCCGAAGCCCAATAGGAACATAGACAATAAAACTGTAAAGCAGGCTACGCAATTACACACACAGGCTCAATCACGGGAGCCAATAAGGTTTTTCTTCCAAAATCACAAGTTTTTCATCAGACTATCACGAGTCTCAAGAAGGTTTTATCTCATAAAATCTCACATTTTTTATCCTTCAAACTATGCATATCATCCTAATAGATATCATGCCACAGCTAAGGGACAGTTGTAAATAAAATAGTAAGCTCTACTCAGGCCACACAGCTGAGGAGAAAAGATGTAAACGAAATCATATGTACCGACTCTATTCTACAGACAAAAGTAACAACTATAGACTCCTGCCAATTACCCTAGTCCTGAACCACTGAAGGCCTGCTAGGTAATGACAAGTTTTATACGGAGTTAGATCAACAACGGCGTTCACTGAGGGAATCGACTTCTTTATGCATTTTCCTGACCGATGGGAAAGCACCCAAATCACACACTTATTTCTTTACGGTTTGCCACGACCGATGGATGAAACATAACAAAACCACATTTACGAGGATTCACTCGAGGGACCGTAGCGAACCCACTATACGCACGTTTTTGGACTTACATCAAGGAGTAATAGAAGCCCAACTCAAATCACACTCTGTCACAGTACATCTATGGATATTATTTAAAAATCCACCGTAACTCAACTATGAAAGCCATAAAACAGTTTATACACCACATGCATAAAAGAGATCCATCAAAATGGAGATCTAATATTATTTCCAACAAAACGTGTAAAAAGGTGAGACTCAACCTCACGGGTTAGCTCCAAACCTCCAAAAAGACGTTTTTCACCCTATTTCACAAAACACCTCGTTTTCAAATCTCCTTTTGAAAACTACGAATACCACGTACCCGAAACATGCATACAACCGAGAAAAGGTGTAAAAAACCCACTTTTACAAAAAAACCACGATTTAAGACATGTAAACAACATTTCATGCATTTCTACCCGGTGAAAGTAAGTATAACTACATAGAACACCCTCATAACAGTAATAGGTCTAGAATCTTACCTCAGAGAATCAAGAACTCGACGTCTCAAAACTGAACAGCGTCAGAACGAGAATCCGACTGGATGGATGCGAAGCCCTTGGCCCCGATAGTAAGGATCCATGAAGGAATCAACAACAAACCAAGCCCCGGGCCCTCAAAGCTAGAGAGAAGGAGGAGAAAAGGGGTTTCTTAGATCTGAAGAAAGGTTTTTGTCTCAAAAAACACGCCACTGGAGCTTTTATAGAAAACCAAAAAGTGCATTGTTTAGTTGATCGAACTCCAGATCTACGGTTCAGTCGACCAAACTAGACCCTCCATGCATCGATGCTATCATATACTGGAATGAACACATCAAATATATAAACAACATAAAAGAACAAGGTTCCGAGTCTCACAACTCTCCCCCTTAAGGAATTTTGCCCCCAAAATTCGCAATATGGTCATGAGGTGAATAGGTTTGGATAACTAGCTCGCATCCCAGACTCGGGCTGCTATGTCGCTTCTTCAGCTCCGCGATGAAGTCATAGGACCTTAACATAAGCAATGGTTCTGCCCTGCAACACCTGCTTCTTTGTATAAAAAATCCTCACTAGATGCTCCTCATAGGTGGCATCCTCGTCAATCTACAGCTCAGCCCAATCTAGCATATGTGCAGGATCAGGCTCGTACCTCCGAAGTATAAATACGTAGAACACATTACGCACAGATGCTAACTGAGGTGGCAAAGCCAAACGATAAGCAACCTCTCCAACCCTGTCAAGGATCTCAAATGGTCCAATGAAGCACGGTGATAGCTTCCTGTTACAACCAAATCTCATCAAACCTCTACGTGAAGAGACCTTCAAGAACACATGATCCCCCACTGCAAACTCCAAAGGTCGCCTCCTCCGATCTGCATAACTCTTCTGGTAGCTTTGCGCTGTTAGTAGGCGTTGGCGAATCAAGTAACCTTCTCTGTCGTCTATCGCACCATGTCGGGTCCCAAGACTGTGGTCTCTCCCACATCTGTCTAAGACACATGCGATCTACATGGTCTACCATACAAAGCCTCATACGGTGCCATTCCAATACTAGACTGATAGCTGTTGTTGTATGCAAACTCTGCCAACGGTAGATGATCCTCCCACGAACCTCTGAAATCAAGGACACAAGACCTTAGCATATCCTCTAAAATTAGTATAGTCCTCTCAGACTGACCATCCGTCTGGGGGTGAAAGGTAGAACTGAACATCAAGTTCATCCCCAAGACCTCCTGCAGACTCTACCAAAAGCGTGAAGTGAAGCACGGGTCTCAATCTGAAACAATAGATACTGGCACTTCGTGTAATCTGACTACCTTCCTAACATATAAGATACTCAGTCGTTCCACCGAATCCCTCACTCGGCTAGGGAGAAAGTGTGCAGACTTCGTCAACCTATCAACCACAACCCATACAGCGTCGTGTCCCCTAGGTGACCGAGGAAGTCTTGACACAAAGTCCATCGTGACATGCTCCCACTTTCACTCTGATATAGGCAGTAACTGTAGCAATCCTACAGGTCTCTGATGTTTCGCCTTTACCTGCTGACAAGTGAGGCATCGAAAAACAAACTAGATCACATCTCTCTTCATCCCTGTCCAATAGAACTAACGACGTAAGTCATGGTACATCTTCGTGCCTCTAGGATGCACGGCAAGACGAGAATGATGACACTCACGTAAAAGATTAGCTCGGCATGACTCTGGCATGAACAACCTGCCTGCCAACCTCATACTCTGATCAGAACCCACAATCCAGCCTGCTGTATCCTCGCCACTAGCAACGCGGTCTCGTATCATCTGAGCCTCCTGATCCGTCTGTTAGACCTCTAGTACACGTGCTATCAACGCTGGTTGAGTAACTACAAAAAATAAGGTGGCACCTGCTGCAATCTCTCTAAGGCACAAATCAAACTCCCCAACATCTGCAAGCATGTCCCACTCACGTATAGCCACAGGAGCAAACGACCCGTGAGACCTCCTACTGAGTGCGTCAGCCACCACATTGGCCTTCCCTCGATGATACTGCAAATCAAAATCGTAATCCTCCAACTGCTCCATCCACCGCCGTTGGCGCAAGTTCAGCTCCTTCTGCCAAAATAAGTATTTTAAATTCTTGTGATCAGAGAAAACCTCGAAATGCTCACCATATAGGTAGTGACGCCATGTCTTCAGGGCGAAGACCACAGCTGCCAACTACAAATCGTGTGTCGGGTAGTTTCGTTCGTGCATCTTCAACTGTCGGGAACCGTAGGCTATAACCTTACCCTCCTGCATCAAAACACATCCAAGACCATCATGTGATGCATCACAGTACACCGTATACCCTTAGCCTCGCTCTGGAATGATCAATACTGGTGGACTAGTCAACCTCATCTTCAGCTCCTAGAAAGCAGACTCACAGAACTCACTCCAAGCAAACACAACTCCTTTTCGCGTCAAACGCGTCATCGGTGCAGCAAGTCTAGCAAAGTCCTTCACGAACCGTCGGTAGTAGCCGGCTAGACCCAGAAAACTACGTATCTCAAAGACACTCTTCGGTCGCTCACAACCAGTTACTGCATCTGTCTTCGATGAATCCACTGCTACTCCTTCTGTCGACATTACATGTCCCAAAAATCTCACATCTAACATCTAGAATTCAAATTTCTCGTACTTCGCGTACAAGCGGTGCTCTCTCAAAGTATGTAGTACGATTCGCAGGTGATCCTCATGCGCCTCTCTAGTAGGTGAATATATCAGAATATCATCCACAAACACCACTACAAAACTATCTAGGTAAGGATGGAAGATCCAGTTCATCAAACTCATGAACGTAGCAGGTGCGTTCGTTAGACCAAACGGCATAACCAAAAACTCGTAGTGACCATAGCGAGTCCGAATAGCGATCTTCGCTATGTCCTCGTCCCTAATCCTCAACTAGTGGTATCCTGATCTCAAGTTAATCTTTGAGAAACAGCTCGAACCCTTCAGCTGGTCGAACAAATCATCTATCCTCGGCATCGGGTACCTCTTCTTCATGGTCACCTGATTTAGCTTCCTGTAATCAATACACAAACGCAACGATCCATCCTTCTTCTTCGCAAAAAGAGCAGGAGCTCCCCACAGAGAAGTATTCGGACGTATAAACCTTCTGTCTAACAACTCCTGTAACTGTACCTTGAGTTCACACAACTCAGCGGGTGCAAAGCGATAGGACGATTTAGATATGGGAGCAGCTCCGGGAACTAGATCAATAGAGAACTCTACCTCATGTCTCGGTGGCAACTCATACAAATCATCGGGAAAGACATCAAGATAGTCGCACACCACCAGAGGTAACTCTCCTCTAACCCTAACTACCTCATCCAACATAAGGGCCGCAAAAGGGGAACCTAAGTTGCCCTGGTTCTGCACAACACCTGGCAGAGACCTCAAACCCTCATCCCGATCTCCCACAAAACAAAAGCAATCTCCCGCTGGGGCACAAATCGATACCCTCCGTCGATTGCAATCGATAAACGCACGATAGGTGGTCAGCCAATCCATCCCTAGGATGACGCCGTCATGTCTAGAATAATAAGGTCAAACTCTAAACAACGACCGACAACCTCCAATTCACAAGATCTACAGACAAGACTCAGCGTCACATCCTCACTCACAGGGGTCTCTACACTCAAGGTACTACCCAACGAGTCCATTTACAATCCCAATGCAGATGCAAAAATAGAAGATATAAACGAATGTGATGCTCGAGTGTCGATAAGAACACTGGCCCAAGATCTGAAGACTAGAAGAGTACCTCTGATCACGAAGGTGGTAGCGGCAGCATCGGGTATGACCACTGCTCTAGATGAACTTGGACCTGTAAGAACATAAGCTCTGGCTGGCCCACTGCAGCCCTGCACTGCCGACTGCTTTCCCGACTGCACTGAAGCTCCTCCCTCTGCAAAACGGGACGTCTGAGCTCTAGGCAGTGAATACATATGTCTCCCCTGGCCTGCTGGAACAGTTGGTGCTCCCGTTGTGCTCTGAATGCTCCCTCCTCGAGGATAGTTCCTCCAGATATGCCCAGACTACCTACACTGAAAACAGACTGGTGGCCCTCTCCCGGGTGCCTGCGACTATGACTGAGTCTGAACAGGTGCTGCACTCCGACACTCTGCCGCATGATGCCCCGGTCGCGGGAATCTATGACAAACAATCTCCCTTTGATCTGACCTTCCCGTTGAGGCTATGGGATGAGAAGATGCAGAAGACTGTGGCTGATAAGACCCTACTAGATAAGAACTTGGACCAGATGTCCGCTGATGCTTGTCCCTGCGTCCCCGGGACTGTACAAGTCCTTCGTCCTGCTGTCCCTGACTATCTCTCTCTCGACGTGTCTCATTCAGAGTATCCTCTACCTTCATGGCGGTCTCCACTAACTCTGTAAAAACCTGCAGCCTCAGTGCTGCCACTCTGTCTCGAATAGCGAGCCTCAAACCCCTCTTAAACTATTTTGCACGGAACATGTCAGTAGGTACGATCTCCTACGCAAAATGAGATAGGCTAGTAAACTCAACCTCATACTCAATCACTGTCATCGTCCCTTGCGTCAGAAATATGAAGTCCTCTCTGTAGCGATCCCTCAGAGTGGCTGGAAAGTATTTCTCCAGAAATACCTTCGTGAATGCATCCCAGGTGCATGCCACTGTGGTCTTGGCGAACTTCCACCACATATGAGCATTCCCTCTCAACTGGAAGGTGGCACATATAACCCTCAGATTATCTTCCTCAATCTGAAGCGAATCCAGAATCTTGATAACCAGCTCCAGCCACTCAGTGGCAACCGTGGGATTGGGATCCCCAGAAAAGGTAGGAGGGTCCAGGCTGCGAAACTCATGCATCGCAACCATCGCCCTCGGCTCAGGTATGGTCTCTCTCCCCTAGAGGCCTCAGCCAGTTGCCGGATGGAGTCGACCATCTCACGCAACAGATCTCCCTCAGCAACAGGTCCTTGGGGTGCATTAGCATCCCCAACATCTGGGACTAGAACGTCCCTTCGGCCAGAACCACGACCACGGCCTCGTTCTCCCCGCGTGGACATAACTCTATACGAAAGCAACATAACAGGATAAGAATCCATACAACATGTTATTGCTAACGTAAAAGACAGATAAGTATGCTAACACATAGCCACATAATATCATGTCATCACATCTCGCATACCGAGAAAAACCACCAAGAAAGACTCGTCACTCTGAACAATCTACTTAGATTCCTTGCTTGAAATCACGTCTGTGAAACGCGTCTCTAGCATGGCTCCCAAGTATGTTAATCCAAACGCCCGAATGCAAGACTAATCAATCCAAATGTCCAACCTCCATACCCGCGTATACACCACAAAATATCATGCTATGTTAGGAAAATGCTATAACACATGCAATCAAGCATACATACATCCTCACAAGGTGATGTACCCTTTTTTTCATGGCTCATAGGTATTCGAACCCAGAGCTCTGATACCAAGTTGTCACGCCCCAAACATCTGGGTCACGCGAAAGCCCACCAAAACACCCATTTAAAGAAAATAGGTTTCATAGTTGATAATTAAAATGTACAACATTTGGATAAAAGATCTCCACGGTTCAACTCTCATAAACTGAAAACATGCATCTCATACATGAATAAACATACCGTCTAAAGGCGTACAAAATCAGCCTCAACAAGCGTCATATGTGTAAGTACGTGTCAAAAAGGAAAAACTATAGCAAGTCTTCCATCACCTCTGTAACTAGGTCTACTCCTCATGCTCACCTTAAAAGATTTTACAGCAAAATCTCACACCGTGAGCCGAAGCCCAATAGAAACATAGACAATAAAACTGTAAAGCAGGCTAAGCAATTACACACACATGCTCAACTACGGGAGCCGAAAAGATTTTTCTTCCAAAATCACAAGTTTTTCATCAGACTATCACGAGTCTAGAAAAGGTTTTATCTCATAAAACTCCACATTTTTTATCCTTCAAACTATGCATATCATTCTAATAGATATCATGCCACAGTTAAGGGAAAGCTATAAATAAAACAGTAAGCTCCACTCAGACCACACAGCCGAGGAGAAAAGATGTAAACGAAATCCTATGTACCGACTCTGTCATACAGACAAAGGTAACAACTATAGACTCCTACCCATTATCCTAGTTCTGAACCACTGAAGGCTTACTAGGTAATGACAAGTTCTATACGGAGTTACAATAACAACGCCATTCACGGAGGCAACCGACTTCTTTACGGATTTCCCTGACCGATGGGAAAGCACCCAAATCACACACTTATTTTTTTACAATTTTCCACGATCGATGGACGAAACATAACCAAACAACATTTACGAGGATTAACCCGAGGGACCTGAGCGAACCCACTCTGTGCACGTTTTTGGGATTTACACCAAGGAGCAATAGAAGCCCAACTCAAATCACACTCTGTCACGGTACATCTATGGATAACATTTAAAAATTCACCGTAGCTCAACTACGAAACCTATAAAATAGTTTATACATCACATGTATAAAAGAGATCCATCAAAATAGAGATCTAAAATCATTTCCAACAAAACGTGTAAAAAGGTGAGACTCAACCCCGTAGGTTAGCTCTAAACCTCCAAAACGACGTTTTTCACCCGATTTCAAAAAACACCTCATTTTCAAACCTCCTTTTAAAAAGTACAGATACCACGTACCCGAAACATGCATATAACCGAGAAAAGGCGTAAAAAATCAACACTTACCCAAAAACCACGAGTTAAGACATGTAAATAATATTTCATGCATTTTTACCTGGTGAAAGCAAGTAAACTGCATATAACACCCTCATAATAGAAGTAGGTCTAGAATCCTACCTCGGAGAGTTAAGAACTCGACGTCTTAAAACTGAATAGCGTCAGAACGAGAATCCGACTGGATGGATGCGAAGCCCTTGGCCCCGATAGCAAGGATCTACGAAGGAATCAACAACAAACCAAGCCCCGAGCCGTCAAAGCTAGAGAGAAGGAGGAAAAAAGGGGTTTCTTAGGTCTGAAGAAAGGTTTTTATCTCAAAAAACACGCAACTGGAGCTTTTATAGAAAACCAAAAAGTGCACTGTTCAGTCGACTGAACTAGTGAGTTTAGTCGATCGAATTCCAGATCTACGGTTCAGTCGACCGAACTAGACCCCCCAGTCGACCGAACTCCATAGCAGAGGTGTACTGGAATTTACTACTATTTTTCAAGCCAAAAACCAACCCAACCCACCTAACAAAGGTTTGGGAAAGCACAAAACACATTTACACATGCTTTTCTACAACTTAAAAGCATAAACCATGCATCGATGCTATCATATACTGGAACGAACACATCAAATATATAAACAACATAAAAGAACAAGGTTCCGGGTCTCACACGTGCGATTGATTTTCCTTTGCCTCTTCTAGTTCTTGGAGCCATTTGATAGTGGAGAGTTCGAAAGGAATGATTGAGAGTTGTAGAATTAGGAATGGATGAAGTAGAAATGGTTTGGGGCAAAGAATAAGTGAAACAAAGAGTGAGGAGAGAGAAGCTGAGAGGGAAAATAAAAAGACAGCACTTGTTATGTGGTTCGGCGTCCTAGGGTCTTAAAACCCCAAAGGTTTAGTCGACTGAATAAGTCAATTCAATCGATTGGATTGACTTAATAAGGGTTTAGTCGACTAGATGTTTGTGGTCAGTCGACCGGAGTTTGCCTTTTCCAAAATCCTGAGTTTAAGCAGTCGCTTGAGGTAAAGTAGTTCACTTGATTTTAAAAAATCTTCAATTCAGTTCAAGCAACCTCATGAACATGCATTAGGCCTAATTCTCTTCTTATTACGATAAATCAATCTTTATTAAGTGGTTTAGTAAAATATCAGCCTATTTTTTACTAGTGCATACAAATTCTAAAAAGGTATAACCTTTTTGCACATGATCACGAAGAAAGTGGTGCCTTATCTTAATGTGTTTTGTTCGTAAATGTAAAATTGGATTCTTAAAAATGTTTATTGCATTTGTGTTATCGCATTTTATTGGCACAATATCATAATTCAATTTAAAATCTTGAAGTTGTTATTTCATATATAGAATTTGTGCACAACAACTACCCGTAGTCACATATTCGGTTTCGACGGTAGATAAGGCTCTAGAATTTTGTTTCTTGGAGAGCCGTGAAACAAATGATTTTTCTAGGAAATGACAGATTCCACAAGTGCTTTTGCGGTCAATTGTGCAACCAGCAAAATTCACATCTGAATAACTAATAATTTCAAAAGAAGTGAACTTTGGATACCAAAGCCTACATCTATGGTGCCAATTAAATATCTTAGGATTCTTTTTACTATAGTTAAGTGTGATTCTTTTGGACATGCTTAATATCGTACACACATACACACACTAAACATTATATTAGGTTTACTTGCAGTTAAAAATAATAGGCTACCAATTATACATCGGTAGAGCTTAGTGTTTACCGGTTTGCTTTGTTCGTCTTTGTCAAGTTTGGTTGAGGGACTTATTGGAGTTCCCAAAACTTTTTCGTTTTCCATGTTGAAGCGTTTGAGCAATTCTCGTACATACTCTGATTGGTTAACAAATGTCCCATTCTTCACTTGTTTGATTTGAAGCCCAAAGAAGAACGCGAGCTTGCCCATCATACTCATTTCGAATTCTTTTTGCATTCATAAAGAAAAATCCTTGCACAATTTTTCATTAGTAGCACCAAAAATAATATCATCCACGTATATTTGCACGATAAGCATATCTTCATTATTTGTTTTGACAAATAATATTGTATCAATCTTTCTTCTTGTAAATCCATTTTCTAACAAAAAGGTACTTAATCTTTTATTCCAAGCTCGGGGAGCTTGCTTTAATCCATACAAAACTTTTGTTAGTTTAAATACATGATTTGGATAGTGATAATCTTCAAAGCCTAGTGGTTGTTTAACATATACTTCTTCATTTATAAAGCCATTTAGAAAAGTAGTTTTTACATCCATTTGAAAAAGTTTAAAGTTTTTATAGGATGCATATGCTAGTAACATGCGAATGGTTTCCATCCTAACTACAGGTGCATAGGTTTTATCAAAGTCTATTCATTTTTCTTGATTATAGTCTTGTGCAACTAGCCTAACATTGTTACGGATAACAATGCCGTTTTTATCCTTTTTATTTCTATATACCCATTTAGTTCTAATTATTGTATGAGCTTTAGTCCTAGGAACTAAATTCTAAACTTTATTTCTTTCAAATTGGTTTAATTCTTCTTACATAGCTATTATCCAAGATTCATCTTTTAGTGCATTATTTATATTTTTAGATTCTTTTTGTGAAAGAAAAGCAAGATGATCACAAATATTTTTCAAATAAGACCAAGTTGTTATCCCTCGTGAAGGTTCGCCTATAATTTGATCCATAGGGTGGTCTTTCACTGTCTTCCATTCATTTGATAGTTCTTTATGGACATTTTGATCTTGAGGCTCATGAACCTCGATACTTTTGCCTTTGTCCTCCTTGATTTGTATTTCTTCTATTCATTTGTTAATATCTAGATTATCATCATCAGGAATCATGCAAGAGAAAGGGTTAGTTTCATCAAAAGTTATATGAACAGATTCGACTAATGTCAAAGGTCTCTAATTGTAGACTTTATAAGCTTTACTATATGTAGCATACCTAAAAAAAATTCCTTCATCAGATTTTGACTCAAATTTTACCAAATCATTTTTGTCATTTAAAATAAAATATTTACATTCAAAAACATAAAAATAAGAAATATTGGGCTTTCTACAATTCCAGAGTTCATAAGGACTTTTGTTTAAACGGTATCTTATGAAAACTCAGTTCATTATATAGCAAGTAGTATTTACTGGCTCGGCCCAAAAATATTTAGGAATTTTATGTTCATTTACTGGTTCGTGCCATTTCCTATAAAGATCTATTTTTTCTCTCAACAATCTCATTTTGTTGAGGAGTTCGAGGAGTTGAAAAATTGAAAAAAAATTTATTTTGATCACAAAAATTTTCAACATCTTTATTTTTAAATTCACCTAATCTATCACTACAAATGTATAGAATAGAATAGCCATTTTTATTTTGAATTTTTCTACAAAATTTGACAAATA
Organism: Heliamphora exappendiculata; assembly: GCA_034768845.1. NCBI lineage: Eukaryota > Viridiplantae > Streptophyta > Magnoliopsida > Ericales > Sarraceniaceae > Heliamphora > Heliamphora exappendiculata. Next base: position 18,402 of record JAOTRH010251352.1, on the reverse strand, counting down.
CATGACATACTTCATTTTTTGATGTAAGAAATAATACCCACGTATACTTGGAAAAATCATCAACTATAACAAAACTGTATTTTTTTTTTCAAGACTTTGGAGTTTCATAGGACCAAATAAATCGAGATGAAGTAATTGTAGTAGGCTATTTGTAGAAATTTTTTATTTTTTTTTCAAATTTTTTTGGCTTGCTTATCAAATTAACAAGCATCACAAACTTTATCTTTAATAAATTTAGTTTTAGGCAAACTCGTAACTAAATCTTTCTTGACAAGTTTGGATAAGAGATCCATGCTAGCATGACTTAACTTTCTATGCCATAACCAACTAGTTTCATTGATGACAAAAAAATATTTAACATTTTGAAAATTTAAAATTTTAAAATTAATAGTATAAACATTTTGAAATCATTTTGCAATAAATAAAACTTTATGATTTTTTTTATTTTTGACAACACAAGTATCATGCAAAAATTATACACTAAAACCTTTATCACATAGTTGACTTATACTTAGAAGGTTATATTTAAGACCATCAACAAGCAGTACATTATCAATAAATAGAGAAGATTCCTTACCAATCTTACCTACACCAATGATTTTACCTTTTTTGCTGTCTTGAAAAGTTACATAACCTTCATTTTTAGGGGTTAGGTTTCAGAAGTTTGATTTGTCACCCGTCATATGTCTTGAACATCTACTATCTAAGTACAATATTTCTTTTGACGAGGAGAATCTCAAGCACACCTACATGACAATTTAAGTGATTTTCTTCGGTACTCAAATCTTTTTGGGTCCTAAAAGTCTTTAACTCTCCAAACCATTTTTTAGACACCATTATTTCCTTTTAATGGATAATCAAATTTAATATGTTATTTTTTCTTGCATTGAAAATAAATTACATTTTCATAGATATTTCATGAATATGAATTTGAAAAAGTCTTGGATTATTTTACAAGATAATTTTTACATTTGATTTTTATTTCTCCATTGTAACCAATTCTTTCTTTATTTAATGACCTTTGTGCTCCTAAGAGTTTTTCAATGTTCTCTTTTCTATTTGTAAATTTGTAGATGATTTTTAAATAATCTTTTGCTTTTCTTTTTAATTCACAAGAAATATTATTTTTAATATTTTTACCTTTTAAGTTTTTGAGTTCTTTTCTTAAAAAATTATTTTCCTTTTTCAATTTAGAAATCTTATTTTCAGATATTTTTGTTAATTTATCAAATTTAACTTTTAAAATGAGTTTATCTTTTTTCAAATATTCAATTTGGAAACTATGTTCTTTAGACATGTTTTCTTTTTCATTTTTAGCATTTTCATTTAAGATTTTTAATTCTGCAATTTCTTTAGAAAACTTTTTATTTTTATTTTTCATCTTTACATTTTTCTTTTTCAATTTCAAAAGACTTTAATGTAAATTGAATAATTTATTTTTAAGTTCATCGTATGATGGCATAGAGTAAGATGAGTTAGATTCATTGCATGAGTTAGAATGAGAATTTACCTCTTCGTCTATATTTGCTATCAAGCAGAAATTGGCCATTTCGTCATCACTTGAGCTATTGCTTAACTCGTTTGAATTCGAGTCATCCCACGTAGTTACTTTCATGGCCTACTTTTTCTTCTTTGAGTCCTTTTTGAGTAAATGACATTCTGGCCTGATGTGCCCAGTTTTGTTGCAGTTATAGGAGGTGAGTGGTTCTTTCTTGAAATCTCGTTGTTTGAATATCCTTTATCAAATTTTATGTCTTGAAAACTTTTCGTTTCTTTTGAGAAAATTTTCAAATTTTCTTGTAATAAGAGCCATATCATCATCATCGATCTCCTCATTCTCTTCATCACTAGAACTCTCTTTTGAAGATTTAAGAGCAATGGACTTCTTGACTTTCTTTTACTCATTGACACTTTCATTTATCTTGAGTTCGTATGTCAGTAGTGATTCAATTAGTTCATCCAAGGTCATCACCCTTAGATTTCTTGCTTCGGAGATAGCTGTAACCTTGGCTTCCCAAATATGTGGCAATACTTTGAGTACTTTCCTTAAGAGCGCATGAGATTGGTAAGTCTTTCCGAGTGCATTAAGAGAGTTAATAATGTGAGTAAGGCAAGTGTAAAAGTAAGAGATAGTTTTATCATCATTCATCTTAAAGCTTTTATACTCACTAATTAGTCTATCAATTCTAGGGTCTTTAACATCTTAAGTGCCTTCATAAGTGATTTTTAACTTCTCTGATATTTTATTAGCATTTTTACATGTCATTATACGATTATATTCGTTAGCATCTAAAGCACAGTATAAGACATTCATGGCACTAGAGTTTATTTGAAGTAGCTTCATATCATTTTTATTCATTTCTTCTTTTAGTTTAGGAACTTCTTTACCTTCTACAATTTTAGTAGGAGTAAAATTATCTTGGACGATCACTCTCCAAGCCCTCTAATCCATGGTTTGAATAAAAATTCTCATTCTTTGTTTTCAAAAAGTGTAGTTAACACCACAGAAGATTGGAGGCCTTGTAGAGGATTGACCCCTCTCCAAACGGAGATACACCGATACCTGCCATAGATCTTTTTCACAAAAAGTTGTTAAAAATAATGTGATAAACTCTTATACCAATTGATAGTATAGGTACAATCCCAAGAGTCGGTTAATTGGGTATTTTAAAAAATTTCTTGACAAGATTCAATTATAAATAAGATTCTTGTTTGAAGATTAAAACACAAGTATATATTTTAAGAACACGAGATTCAAAAAATATGAATGATTCAAGTATAAGCAACACTATAATAATAATGAAAATGAAGAATATAAAGAGTTATAGATACGACATCAAGATTTTTACAAGGTTTGGTACAACGGCCTAAGTTCTTGCCTCAAGACAACCGCTATGAGCATTTTCACTATCACTCCTTCAATAGGCAGAGCAGTCTCTCTTCGTAATCTAGGCGGAGTAGCCTCTCTTGAGAATATCCCCTTATCAAGTATCCAAATCCTTATAAGCGGATTAATCTCTCTTGAGAAATACCCTTCTCAAGTACAACATAATGAAATTAATGTGTATAAAGAAATGCTCCTTTAATTTGCGGATGAGTACAAGAGATTAGCATACTAACTCACTTCTCAAAGAATATATCAATGAAACTCTATGAGAATTCTAAACTTTTTCTCTAAAAAAAATATGATTAAAAACTCAAGAAATTGAAACACAAGTAGAGAGTATATAAGAGAGAATGATTTGAAGGCTTGAAGTGAATAAAACCAGAGCTCAAAGGCTCTATTTATATGCCAAAAGTTTGAACTAACAGTTGGGCTAAATGTAGTAATGCCAAACTGTTGGCCTAATAAGACTTCAACGACCATTTTGATGATAACAAACCTAAGTATCTAATTTTACAAATTGAGATCATTTACAAGAAACACATGCTAAGTATAATTAAAGATACAAAGTCAAAGCCATGAATCATATTCAAGTCAAATACTTCGATAACAAGTTCTTGGAACAATGCAAAAGACGAAGGATTGAAGACTTAGTTTAAGGTTTTAATTTGTATTGCAAGATAGGATCAATGTAAGTTTACTACTCTTTTAATATATCGTTTGAAGCTCATTGAAAACCAAAAGTGAAAAGATAAAACTCATGCATATCTCTTTCCTAAAAGGATAAAATGTTTTATGAACGAACTAAACTTGTGCTTAGATTGAGAAACATTTTAAACAAGTTTACCTTGTGTCTTAAACATATCAAAACTCATAAAGATCTTACTTTTTATTCAAAAATTTCACAAAATGATATTTAAAGTATGAAATTTGAACCTCAAATGTTCAGTTGACTGAATTCATAAATCAGTCGACTGAAAAACCTACTAGAAAATCAATTTGATGAACCTCAAAGGTTCAGTTGACTGAATATTTATACCAGTCGACTGAAAAACATTCTGGAATATCGAAGTGACGAACCTTAAAAGGTTCAGTCAACTGACTCCTTAAACTCAGTCGACTGAATGGACCTTTTATAGGTTCAGTTGACTAGAATTATGCCCTCAGTCGACTGAATGGTCCTAAAGGACATTTCTGACAGCATTACGGGTAGTTTTTCTGTGAAAGTCAACCCATCTCTACAGCCACAATGGCTAGCTCAAAATTTTGGCTATAAAAGGACCATATTATCAATACAAAAGATAACAAGAAGCTTTTCAAAGATCATACTCACTTACTACTCATTCTTGAGCATTTATATTTCATATTCTTACTGATACTTGCGAGAAACACTTAGAAAATTCATTGAGTTTTGTTTGATATATTTCTTGAGAGTGAATTAGTGTGCTATATTGTTGTACTCACTTGCTCATTGAAGGAGCCCATTCTTGTACACACTTTTTATCAAACCATTGTTAAGGCTTGGTTATAGCTTTGTTCAAGTGAGAGAATATCATTTGGGTTTAAGAGCTCTTACGCTCTTGGTGTAAAAGTTTCTCCACCTTGTGAAGAAGAGAGGCATCTCTGCCTATCAAGAGAGATTAGTAAAAATCTTCAAGTGTATTGCTAGAGGTAAGGACGTAGGGCAGTGCACCGAACCTTGTAAAAATCTCGATTTCATTCTCTCTAACTCTCAAACTCTCAAACTCTTTATATTTATAATTGTTTGAATATTTGTTTATCTAATTAAGATCAAGAGAATATATAGTGCATGCTTTAAATTGAATATCTTGAGAGAAAATTTTCAATTATCCAATTCACCTCCCTCTTGGGATCACATTACACTTACAATTGATATCAGAGCATAGATCACATTTTTACCTAACAAGTTTTTGTGAAAAGATTTATGGCAAGTATAAGCGTATCCTCTTTTGGAGAGGGCTAATCCTCTACAAGACCTCCTATCTTCTGTGGTGTAAATTACACCTTTTGAAAACAAAGGATGAGAATTTTCATCCAAACAATGGATTAGAGAGCTTGGAGAGTGATTGTCCAAGGTAACTTTAAACCTACTAAAATCGTTGAAGGAAAAGATGTTCCAAAACATGAAGAAGAAATGAATGAGAATGATATGAACTATTCCAAATAAATTCTAGTGCTATGAATGCTTTATATTGTACTCTTACTGCAAATGAATATAATCGTATTATGACTTGTAAGAATACTAAAAAAATATGAAAAAAATTAGAAATTACATATGAAGGTACACAAGAAATCAAAGACTCTAGAATTGATAGGTTAATTAGTGAATATGAAGGATTTAAAATGAGTAATGATGAATCCATCTCTAGCATGTATACTCGGTTTACTTACATCATTAATTCTCTTAGTACTCTTGGAAAATCCTACCAATCTTGTAAATTGTTAAGGAAAGTGCTCAAGGCCTTATCACCCATTTGGGAAGCTAAGGAGACAGCCATTTCGGAAGCTAAAGATCTAAGAGTTATGACGTTGGATGAACTCATCGGATCCCTCTTGACGTATGAACTCAAGATCAACGATAGAGTCAATGATCAAAACAAAGCAAAGAAATCTATTGCTTTAAAAGCGTCAAAAGAAAGTTGTAGTGATGAAGAAAAAGAATAGCTTGAAGATGATGATATGGCTCTTATCACTAGAAGACTCGAAAAGTTCTTCAAAAGAGATAAAAGTTTTGCAAGAAAATTTCGTAACACAAGATTCGATAAAGGTGATTCAAGAAAGAGAGATTACAAGAAAGATCCCATCACTTGCTACAATTGTAAGAAAATGGGGCACATCAAGCCAGAGTGTCTTCTTCTCAAAAAGGATCCAAAGAAGAAAAAGAGGGCCATGAACGCTACAACTTGGGATGACATGGATTCAAACGAGTCTAGCAAAAGTTCTAGCGATGAGAAAGTTGCAAATTTTTGCTGGATGGCTAGCATGGATGAGGAGGTATGCTTGAAATCCACCGCATCTAAAGAAAAATAGTATATGGATAGTGGATGTTCAAGGCACATGACGGGAGACAAAATAAAATTCTTAAGCTTAAAACTTAAAGATGGAGGCTATGTGACTTTTGGAGATAATGATAAAGGCAAGATCATCGGTGAAGGCAAAGTTGGTAAAGAAGTCTCTCTTCATATCGATAATGTCTTACTTGTTGATGGTCTAAAGCATAATCTCGTAAGCATTAGTCAATTATGTGAAAAAGGATATTGTATAACACTCAAGCATGATACCTATATTGTTAAAGATAAGAATGTTCATAAAGTTTTATTTGTTGCAAATCGATTTGAAAATGTGTATACCATAAATTTTGATAAACTAGATTTTCAAAATGTCAAATGCTTTTTGGCATAAAATGAAACAAGTTGGTTATGACATAGGAGGCTAGGTTATGCTAGCATGGATCTCCTATCTAAACTTGTCAAGAAAGATTTGGTGAAAGGCTTGCTCAAAATCAAATTCATTAAGGAAAACGTTTGTTATGCTTGCCAATTTGATAAACAAGCCAAAACGAGTTTCAAAAAGAAACTAGAAATTTCTTCAATTTGGCCACTACAATTACTTCATCTTGATTTATTTGGTCTCATGAATGTTCAAAGTCTTAGTGGAAAAGTATATGATTTTGTAATAGTTGATGATTTTTCAAGGTATACTTGGGTATTATTTCTTGCATCAAAAGATGAAATACATTTTGTATTTGCCAAACTTTGTAGAAAACTTCAAAATAAAAAGGGCTATTCAATCTTAAACATCCGTAGTGATAGGGGAGAAGAATTTAAAAACAAAGAGGTTGAAAATTTTTGTGATCAAAATGGTAATTTTAATAATTTTTCGGCTCCTCAAACTCTTCAACAAAATGGGGTTGTAGAGAGAAAAAATCATTCATTACAAGAGATGGCTCGAACTATGTTAAATGAGCACAAGCTGCCTAAGTACTTTTGGGCCGAAGTAGTCAATACCGCTTGTTATGTAATGAATCGAGCTTACATAAGACCTCATCTTAACAAAACTCCTTACGAACTATGGAATGGTAGAAAGCCTAATATTTTCTATTTTCATGTTTTTGGTTGCAAATGCTTTGTATTGAATGAAAAAGATGATTTAGGCAAATTTGATTCCAAATCGGATGAATAGTTATGAAAGGAAAAAGATTGGCAATGTTAGAAGCTAGATTAGAGGCAAACGAGTAAGAAGCAAAAGCTTTGTAGTAAGAAATGTGAGATTGAAGTATCAAGGAATAAATCAAAGGGGAAGCCGAACCCTTGGAGGCAATTTTGATGAAATCTTGAAGCTTGGAGGCTATTTGAGGTAGGATCTAGACTATTCCTCATGTTTTGTGGAGATTTGTGTTGATATTTTGATTATACAAGTAAATTCTAGTTAATTTTATGCATGTTTGAAGAATTCATAGGGTTGTGTGTGGGTTGAGTTGGGTTTTCAAGGAAATTGAGAGTTTTGAGAAAGGATTATCATGGAATTCTTCTATTTTGTTGTATAAAAAAGGATTTTGATACTTGAAATTAAATGTTTTTGGGTTGATTATAAGAATAAGTTAGATTAAAGGGTTTGGGATGGATGTTAGCTTCAAAATCTTTGCAAAAATTTAATTTTCGGCGTAGGACCGCTTGAGGGACCGCTCAAGCGGTCTAGGGGTGGTCATGGAAGGTTCTCGACTTCTTTTGCAGGCTAGAACGCCCGATAGACCGCTCGAACGGTCTAACCTGTGGTCTATTTTTCACTGGTTAAATTTTTTTTAAAATCAATGTATCTCCCTTATCCGGACTCCAAATGGGGTCATTTTTGTACTAAAATCGAAGCCCCGGAAGTCCTCTTTCCAACAAGACTACTCGCACATGAAAATTATTTTTGTAGAAAAAGTTATGACAAAAATAGTGAGGGTGTGCCAACTTATCTTAACCGTTTTCACCCAATTTTGGCCAATTATCTTGAAAATGCTATTTTTCATCCTCATTGTGCTTTCTACTTAATTTCTTGCCTCATGGGCTATGGATAAACCTATATCACCTTACTTGGGTTGGGATGCATGTGTTATACCAGTTGGGTGGATTTTATAACAATACGAGTTTTCTTCGTACAACAATGTTTTCTTTTAAGCAAGAGTGGGTAGTTGAGGGTTGTAACGTGACATGGTTATCGTTTAAATCTTATGCTTTTAGCAAAGATACATGGGTTTTAAATTTGTGCATATATGTATAAATATGATGGGTGTATTCCATTTTCTTCAAATGACATAATCTCCAATGCAAAAAACTAGGTAACGAGAATAAATGTGAAAGAAAAGAATGCGTGGAAAAAGGTTTTATGAATGAATAACTTGGCGTACGTGAAAATAAATAACGAATTTATGATACTTGCATTTATATTTCGGTTGTACCCATCACACATCACAAATCACGCTTAGCATAGAGTTAATTTTCATCCTACGAGTTTCGGCACATATTGTATACTAAAACCATTTCAGGTTTCAAGGATCCGGGACGACATTAGGGCAGAGGATGCATGTGGGAAAAAGGCTCAGAGGAAAGATTTCATATTTCCTTTGTATTTACATTATGATTGTACAGAAAGTGATGTGAATAATTGTAATAATGTAAGTGCGGTAAATAAACTCTTGAAAGTTGAAAATTTTGTTTAGCTTTTGTGGCACAAATGTATATCGTTAAAATAAAATGCTTTATTTATGATTGCTTAAAGGAAGAAAGTATTGTTCTTAAGAAAGTCATTGTTGATAGCTTTCGTGCGGGATAATTTAAGTTGTGTCTGTGGGTTCCCGGGGTTCGGGACGTTACAAAAAATGATAAAAATAGCATAGTTGTCCGTAACAAGGCTAGGCTAGTGGCTCAAGGATATAATCAAGAAGAAGAAATAGACTTTGATGAGACCTATGCACCTGTAGCTAGGATGGAAGCCATACGCATGTTGCTTGCGTATGCATCGCATAAGAATTTCAAACTATATCAAATGGATGTAAAAAGTGCATTCTTAAATGGCTATATCAATGAAGAAGTCTATATTGAACAACTGCCAGGTTTTGAAAACTATCATTATCCCAATCATGTTTTCAAATTATCGAAAGTATTGTATAGTTTAAAACAAGCTCCTAGAGCTTGGTATGAAAGACTAAGCGTTTTCCTACTAGAAAATGGCTTTGTAAGAGGCAAAATTGACACAACACTTTTCATAAAAACAAATCATGAAGATATACTTATCATTCAAATATACGTTGATGATATTATATTCAGTGCTACTAACGAAAGCTTGTGCAAGGAATTCTCATTGTGTATGCAAAAGAAATTTGAAATGAGTATGATGGGCGAACTCACATTCTTCGTCGGACTTCAAATCAAACAAGCCAAAATGGAACGTTTGTAAGTCAATCAAAGTTTATACGGGACTTGCTCAAACGGTTCAGCATGAAAGACAGAAAAATTTTGAAACACCCATGAGTCCATTAACAAAGAATGACATCGATGAACAAGAAAAACCAATAAATACTAAGCTCTACCGAGGTATGATCGGTAGCCTTTTATACTTAACTGCTAGTAGACCGGATATTATGCTTAGTGTGTGTGTGCGCACTAGATTTCAAGCATGTCTAAAAGAATTACACCTAAATGCAGTTAAAAGAATCTTGAGATATTTAATCGGTACAATAAACATAGGGTTATGGTATCCAAAATTTACTTCCTTTGAAATGGTTAGTTATTCCGATGCGAATTTTGCTGGGTGCAAAATAGATCGTAAAAGTACAAGTGTTACTTGTCATTTCCTAGGAAAGTCACTTGTCAATTCCGTAGCCTTATCAATCGTCGAGGCCGAATATGTGGCCGCAGGTAGTTGTTGTGCCCAAGTCTTATACATGAAACAACAACTTCAAGATTTTAAATTGAGATATGATATTGTGCCCATAAAATGCGATAATACAAGCACAATTAGCATTTCTAAAAATATAATATTGCACTCACGGACAAAACACATCGAGATACGACATCATTTTCTTCGTGATCATGTACAAAAGTGAGACATTCATCTAGAATTTATTTGCATAAATGATCAATGGACCGATATTTTTACTAAACCACTTAATGAGGATCGCTTTATAGTAATAAGGAGAGAATTGAGATTATTGCATAATAGAGAAGTTGTGCGATCTTAAAATTATGAGAAAAATTCATTTCTGTGAAAAACCAAATTCATTTCGGTCAAAGATCACTTCAGTCGACTGACCCCAGTACCTCAAGCGACTGAAATAGTTACTGGAAAGTCTCACACACCTAGAGCCAAATCCAGTCGACTGAATTACCCTTCCAGTCGACTGACTTGTCGGGTTTTAAAACCCTAGGGGCTCGAAATAATTTTTAAAACCAGTCTTTTCTTTCTCTTCTCTCCCGGTTCTCTCTCTATCTCTCCACCCACAACCTCTCTTCTAAAAATCTACATCTCTACCACTTCATATCACTCCCACCTCTTCTCTCCATCATCACATCCCTCCAAATCTCACCATGCAGCCAAGAACCAATGGAGGAAAAGGCAAAGGAGTTGCCGGTTCCACATCATCGGCTCCAACCGAAAATCTTTTCTCCTTATCTAGGGCTAAGGATCTCTATACGAATCATTTTTCCTCCATCGATCCAATCTTTGGTAAGTTTTTCAACATAGAATTCATGCATCGCTATTTTCCCAACATATGCCGTCTCTTTGCAGATATGGGTTAGGCTCCCTTTTTGTTGTATCAACCTATGGGCATTTTCACTCCCTATGTTGGATTGTTCTATGCAAATCTCACCCAAGAACTCAAACCTAACCCTAATGATCGACATATTTATTTTTCTACATACCTTTTTGGGAAAACATATCGATTATCTAACAAAGTCATTGCTAATCTTTTTGGAATGGGTTGTGGCGATTTCACTTGTCCTCGACCATCATCAAATTGGATCATGGACCAAGAGTTCACTCCTCAAGCATTTTTACCAATGGTCGTTAATGGACGGGTAACAAACTTTGCTCTCACACCGAAATATGCTAACCTCAAACTAGAAGCCAAACTCATCCATCTCATTATCACCTACAATATTCTTTCCCGCAGTGGCTCTCGCAATTATATCTTATACATCGACTGCTTCATTATGTGGTGTATTTACACCAGGAGGCGCCTTGATCTTCCCACTCTTGTATGTACTTGGATGCTTTCCCACCAAAGCACGACGCGCCACACTCTCCCATATGGTGCTCATCTTACACGTCTCTTCGAGTCTTTTGGCTTCTCTCCTTCACCATCGAACTTCAATCCTCCTAAACCCACTGACTTCTTCAATGACAAATCTCTCCGATTTATGGGATATTGGTTAGACGATGGTGCTTGGATTCCCAAAAGTGGTCAAGAAGCATCCCCCGTGGATGTAGATCATGAGGATGAAGAGAAAGCTTCAGATCAAGCCGATGCTCCTTCTCATGCCTCTCCTCATTCTCCTGCCTCTACTCCTACTGTTGATCCTTCACTAGATCCCTCCACCAAAACTTTTCTCAAGCGCTTCGTAAAATCCTTCACCAAAGAAATCAAAGGGGAAATCAAGAAAGTCCGCACTCGCCGCACTCAAATCCAAAGCGTATGCACGTCAGTCCAAAATTGCCTTACTTGCATTAAAGATGCTCTTGGGGTTCCACCATATTCTGCTTCTTCACCTAATGAGGACATCGGCGGTGATGATGGAGGTGATGACGAGGCCGCCGATACCGAGGATGCCGACGATGACGATTCCTCCAGGTCCCTCGCTTTTTGATCATGACAAAAGGGGGGAGAAGTAATGGAAGCAAAATGGATGTTTATCTTTTTTAGTTTGCTTATATTTTTTAGTTTGCTTATCTTTTTGAAAAATAGATGTACTTATTGCAAACTTTTTGACAAGTGAATGTACACCTCTTTTGTCTTATTTATATGTTTTGGAGGTTCAATCATTGAATGTATCTTATTAAATATATATGCATATCCTGGATGGTTGAACTTTATTACATGACTCATCATATTCAATGGATAAAATGAGAATGATATATCGATATCCATGATTCTTGAACATATATATGAAATGCTTACAGTTCTCTCAAAAATCAAATCAAACTATTAAGTTTTCAAAATATGATTTTGTGAAAGGGAAGTTATTAAAACTCTCGAACATTCTTATTCACTCATGCCTATTGTGAGGGGGAGCATTATATAACTTTTTTACATCTTTTTTCTTCTTGTTTTGTCATCATAAAAAATGGAGAGATTGTTGGCCTAATAAGGCTTCAACGACCATTTTGATGATAACAAACCTAAGTATCTAATTATGCAAATTGAGATCATTTACAAGAAACACATGCTAAGCATAATTAAAGATACAAAGTCAAAGTCATGAAGCATATTCAAGTCAAATACTTCGATAACAAGTTCTTGAAATAATGCAAAAGACGAAGTATTGAAGACTTAGTTTAAGGTTTTCATTTGTATTGCAAGATAGGATCAATGTAAGTTCCCTACTCTTTTAATATATTGTTTGAAGCTCATAGAAAACCAAAAGTGAAAAGATATAACTCATGCATATCTCTTTCCTAAAAGGTTAAAATGTTTTATGAAAGAACTAAACTGTCACGCCCCAAACTCCGGACCACGTGAAACACCTATAAACAATCAACCACATCACCCAACCCGAGAATACACTCTCAAAATAAACATACATGCATTGTATATAAATGCCAAACGGCATACATTACAAGACTCCAACACCGAGAAACATGTATTAAGCATACATGATACAGATAGAAATAAAAAGGAAGACTATAACCCTTTCACCTTTCCAGCACTTCTAGATCAACTAGCGTGACCGGTACCTGAAGAAAAGAAAATCCCACAACGTGAGCCAAGGCTCAACAGAAACTAAATAGGCATGCTGTATAAACAAAACATGCTAGGAAAACGAGGTGTAAATTTTTTTACTCTCTTTCAAGCCATAAAACAGTTTAAAAACAGTTTCAGAGTACGACTCACCAGAGCCAGCAAAATAGTTGATACCAAGACTCTCACAAGCCCCCAGAAATAAAAGATATATATATGCAACACATGAATATATATCTAAACCAACTCACAAGCCCCGACAACAGTTCTATAACAACTAAAAAAAACCCATGCAATCCATGCACTACGCCTAACCTACTATGAGCAACACACCCAAGACATATACAATGAAGAAACTGGTCCAAGACCTGTATACTCAGAAAGTACCTCTACTCGCTGAAGGCATAGCTGCATCATCCGGCACGTCCGGTGCCCTAGAAGAACTGGGAGCTCTAAGTGCATGCGCTCGTGGCAGTGTTGCTTTGCCCTGTCCGCCATAGCCTGGCGCTGCCGATTGTCGTACTGACTGAACTGACGTATCCTTGCCAAACATCCAGGAAGTCTAAACTGCTGGATGCTGCTGTCGATCCGGCACATACGAACCCTCTGGCCTGCCCACTGTACTCAGCGCACTCTTTCTCTAAGGACAATCCCTACGAATATGTCCAGGTTGGCCACATCCATAACAAATCTGTGACTCCCTCCCCTATGACTAAACTGATATCGAACCCTAGGACTGCCTCGGCTGTGGCCACTCTGACACACGATGCCCCGACTGCCTACATCGAAAGCAACGAAACTCATACTACTTTGGCCTTCCCGTTGAGACTACGGGAGGTGAGGATGCAAAAGACTATAGCTGATACGACCCCACTAGATACAAACTCAGACCAGATGTTCGTTGATGCTTATCACTGCGTCCCCGAGACTGTGCACGTCCCTCATCCTGCTGACTCATACTGTCTGTCTCTGTGCATCTCGTTCAAAGTGTCTTCTACCTTCATGGCAGTCTCCACCAACTCTGTAAAACATGCATCCTGAATGCTGCCACTCAATCTCTGATGGCGGGCCTCAAATCCCTCTTGAACCTCCTTGTACGAAACTCTTCAGTAGGAACGATCTCCTGTGAAATTCGAGATAGGCTAGTAAACTCGGCCTCATACTCAACAACTGTCATCGTCCCCTAAATCAGGCAAAGAAAGTCCTCTCTATACCGATCCCTCAAAATAGCTAGAAAGTATTTTTTCAGAAATTCCTTGGTAAACGCCTCTCAAGTGCCTCTAACTGTAGTCCTTGCGAACCTCCATCACATGTGAGCACTCCCCCTCAGCTGGAAGGCAGCAAAAGTAACCCTCAGATCATCCTCCTCAATCTACAGTGTATCTAAGATCCTGGTAACCAGCTCCAGTTACTCAGTGGCTATCGTGGGGTTGGGATCCCCAAAAAAGGTAGGAGGATCTAGGTGGCAAAACTCATGCATTGCGATCGTCGCCCTTGGTTCATGTACACTCTCTCTCCCCATAGAGGCCTCAGCTAACTACCGGATGGAACCGACCATCTCACACAATACATCTCTGTTAACAGGTCTTTGTGGTGCATTGGCAACCCCAGCATCAAGGATAGGAATATTCCCTTGGCCAACCGCACGGTCACGGCCTCGACACGGCCTCGACACGGCCTCGACACGGCCTCGCCCTTTCCTTTCCGACATCACGCCTATATGAAAGCAAAACAATACATAAGACGCAACACATGAACATAAACGTTAATCACCTAGCATGCTAACACATAGCCACATAGGTTCATGCTAAACAACCCCACATATCGAGGAGAACCAACAAGAGTGACGCGTTAATCTGGATAACCTACTCAGATTCCTTGCTAGAAATCACATCAGCTAAACACGTTTCTAACTTGGCTCCCAAGTTTGTTAACCCAAATGCCTAAAGGCAGGACTATCACCCTTAAAATTCAACCCCCATGCTCATTTATACACAACATCCTCATACTTAACATGCTAACACGCACATGTTATTAAAGCATTTAAACACATGCAGTCAAGCACACGCAATCAACCTCACACCGTGATGCAACCTCTCTCCACGGCTCTTAGGTATTCGAACCCAAAACTCTGATACCAAGCTGTCACGCCCCAAACTCCGGGCGATGTGAAACACACATAAACAATCAACCATAACACCGAGCTCGAGAATACACTCTCAAAATAAATATACATGCATTGTATATAAATGCCAAACGACATACATTACAAGGCTCCAACGCCGAGAAACATGTATTAAGCATACAGGATACAAATAGAAACAAAAAGGAAGACTATAACTCTTTCACCTCTCCAGCACCTCCAAATCAACCAGCGTGACTGGTACCTAAAGAAAAAAAAATCCCACACCATGAGCCAAGACTCAACAGAAACTAGACAGGCATGTAGTATAAACAAAACATGCTAGGAAAATGAGGAGTAGTTTTTTTGACTCTCTTTCAAGCCACATAACAATTTAAAAATAGTTTCAGAGTACGACTCACCAGAGCCAGCAAAATAGTTGATAACAAGACTCTCACAAGCCCCCAAAAATAAAAGATATATATATGCAACACATGAATATATATCTAAACCAACTCACAAGCCCCGACCACAGTTCTATAACAACTAAAAAAACCCATGCAATCCATGCACTACGCCCAACCTACTATGAGCAACACACCCAATACATATCTCATCAGGACCTCGGTCTCGCCCTTTAGAGTCACACGCACTGTCTTTAAGATCATGTTTCATCCTTGAAACAATGCATATCATCCTAACAGATATCATATCACAGTTAAGGAAAAATAGTAAAAACACAGATGAAAATAACAACTATAGATTCCTGCCCATTACCCTAGATCCGAGTCACACAGACTGGCTTGGTAATGACAAGTTCTATACGAAGTTACAGCAACAGAGCCACTCACGTGGCAACCAGCTCTTTTACGGATTGCCACGACCGATGGAAAGCGCTTCCAAACTACGTTTACGGGAATTAACCCGAGGGACCGTAGCAAACCCGCACAACACAAGGATCCTTTTGGCCTTTCACCGAAGGACCATTGCCCCATTTATCACACGTCTTCTCAGGCTTTCACCGAAAGACCACCGCCCCAGACGAAAAAAGCTTTAAAAAGTCTTTTTAAAGTTTTTTTCATTTTTAGTGAAATTTTTTTTTTGTGTTAGTTCAAATAATAATACTTTTTAAATTTCTCTCGTTACAAAAAATAAAAAAAATAAAAAATAACTATTTAAAAAAAACTCATATAAGACAAAAAAAAGCTTTAAATAAGCTTTTTAATGTGTTTTTTGTTTTTAGTAAAAACAATTTTATATTAGTTCAAATAATAATTTTTTAAAATTTTTTCTTTACAACTCTAGACAGACAGCATTTATTTTTAAATTTATTTATAATGATAAATTAAAAATATAAAAAATCTAGATTAAAAAAATAAAAAATAAAAAATAAAAAAACAAAAATAATGTCATAAAAAATTGCATGAAAAGCTAACCCAAACAGTAACGAAGCTCCAACAGACAGCGAACCAGATCCAACTATTTTTTATAATTTTATTATGAAAAATATCTTATTTTGATCTAATAATAAAAAAAATCTTATTTTAAAAATATTTTTCATTTATCAACTAAACACAAAAAAATAAAAAAAATAAAATAATTTTTTTATAAAAATATTTTGCATAAAAAATATTTTTCACACGTTAAAACGAACAAAATCTCAGAGTGAGCTCTAAGTGATCGCGTGATTTGTAAGAGCTAGATCACCACTTTACCATACCTTTGTACGGCCAATAATTACTTGGTGCCCTGGGCAAAGATGCCTGACTTTGAGCGAAAAAAATGATACGTAATTATAGGTCTCATATATTTTTTAAATAGTTTTACCAAACATTGTTTTTGAATAATTAATAATAGTTTAATATGGACAAATATTGTTAATACTAACACATTTTTGAACATGGAACCTATTACTTACATAGATAATGAAATATTAATATAATTTGCATATATATATATATATATATATTATTTATTATTTACTATTCATAGAGCAGTGATTAGTATTTCTTAAAATACGACGAGATTATAAATATGATTATGTGTAATGAATATCTATATCATATTTAGTTAATTGGATAAATTGGATAAAGAGTGGCAAAAATTCCAACGAGTTATTCTTAAAAATAAAAGTTTATTAGTCTCTCAACCGTTGGATTATATTAGTACAACTTGATATAATCAAATGCGATATTAAATAAGATTAATTAATTATTAGCCATATTTAAAAGATTTCTAAAAAATTTAATCCCATTGCTAAATTTCTTAAGCTCTTGTCCTATTTTTTAAAAGCCATTTTAAAATAGGAAAAATATACCCTCCCGCTGACTTTCTCCTTATTCCTCAGCGCACTCATAGCAACCAGTCTCTTAAAACTGTAGCGGTTGAATCACAACATTCTCTTTTCCTTCCTTTGCGGTGTACTCCATTATCGAGACTTCTCAAATTCTCACTTAAATCTGACACATCACCTAACATTTACATCCAATCTAACCTCTTTTCTCACATACCACAAATTCCTTTTCAAAATCAAACTTTACTAAGAAAAAAAAACAAAAAAAAATCCTCTCAAATTGCTCGCAGCACTTAAATTTCCAAACCCTAACTTTTCCTTTTCACTCCTCAATTATCTCCCTAGTGTCCTTTGATTGCACTCGCCGTGTTTTCATAATGATGAAGCCTCGATGGCGACAGACTCTCTTCGCCGTTCTCTAGATCGTAGGCTTCATGATGGTATTTGTGTGGCAGCGCAGCATCGTCAATAGCTTCTCCATTAGAGACCACTCACGCACAAATCTAGCAACCGACCATCGATCACTGCTAACTAGATCTGACCTCATTGTCGTCTTCATCCTCAGTTGTCTCCCTTTTTCTAACTGAGAAAATTTTTTTTTAATTAAAAAATTTCTCATTTCAAATTTGTCAAGAAATTTCTCTAAAAACTTAAAAAAATCTCTCAGTTAAATACTAGAAGAGATTTTCTCTCATTCTTAGTTAAATTTTATAAAAAATTTATCGAGAAATTTAAATTAAGAATTTTCTCAGTTTAAATGCTATGAGAAATTTCTTAATAAATTTAAACTGAGAGATTTTTTTATTAAAAGAGAAAGAACTACCACCTTTTTCTCCCTCCTCTAAAATCATAATCCTTCAACGACCTCGTTGGAGAAGAAATAGGAGATTGGTCGCAGAGAAGAAGAAGAAAAAGCATATCGTCATTGTCGGCAGAAGCTAGGGTTTTTAACAGCATTGGCGTTGATGCCAGAGAAGAAGAAAGACGTTGTCGCTTGTGCCGGAGAAGAAAAAGAAGCAAATCATTGGAGGCGGAGGCTAGGGTTTCGTCGGCGTTAGTGCTAGAGAAGAAGAAGGACACTGTCGTCGGTGTCAGAGAAGAAGAAGAAGAAGGAGGAGGAGGAGGAGGAGATCGGCAAC
>JAOTRH010251242.1:0-40112 GCA_034768845.1 Heliamphora exappendiculata | reverse complement strand
TTGAAACTGTACAAGATATAGCCTATTTATAGGCGAATAGGGATAAACAATAAGAAGATATAATAGAATAAAATCAATTTAATCAATCTAATATTCTAATCAATCTAAATTTAATATTCCAACAGAAAGATATTTATATTTTTTGGTTAAACTATCTTTTCTGTTGCTTAGTTTTTAGTGTTTTGTTTTTTAAACAATTAAACAATTTTTTTTTAATACTTTTTTTGTTTATCTCATCAAAACGATTAAAAATATAAAATTTTCTAATTAAAATTTAAAAAAAGTTAAAAAGGACAAAAAAAGGATTACGCAAAAATCTTAAAATCCTTCCAAAGGGATTGTTCGTTTGTATGTGAAACTTGAAAAGGAATACAAAATGAGTTTTTCCTCTCACGATCTAGCAATCGCAATGTTGGCATGCAATTTACCGATTAGAGTTGTTGAACCAACAAAGTTCAGAGTAATTTTTCGGTGCTTTTAGGAGTATTATGTGATAAGTTTATGTGATATTTTTATTTAATATGATAACGATAAATTTTACGGTTAGAACATAATAATTCTTTTTTATGGGATAATTAAAAGATAAAAAGTAACTCACATTACGTAAGTTACGATCATGTATTTGTTAAAAATATTATATAACATTACTTATATAATACTTCAAAATAATTAATAATTTGCCAAAAATTAGTTATCTATCAAACACAATATGCGAACTCCTGACGAGGCAGACACAGCGAATACATCAAAGAGATGAATTAATAAATGACGAATTAATGCAAATTCCTCTTTCCTGTTCCCCATATACTTACTTTTTAAACAAGATTTATTCTTTTTGCTTGTAAAAAAAGAACAAAAAAGAAATCATTCAGTTCTTAAGATGATTGGACCGATCTTAGTGGACTTTTTTTTAGTGTTCGTAATGAACCTATTTTAACTATTGGAATTGTTTATTTTATATTTTACTGTTTCTAGTTATAGATCATCTACATCGTTAGATAAAAAAATAGAAACAAATAAAATATTGATTGAATATCGCTAAATATCTTAACAAATCACATTTGTATTTAATAAAATTAAAAAAAAAAAAAATATTATTATTTATTTTTTTTAACACAAATATAATTTGTTCAAATACTTAACGACAACGAATCAACTTGACTTGTATCCGTATAACTTACAAATTGAGAGCAATCAATATAACAAAATAGAACATGTTTATGTGACCTTATATAGGTATAAAAAAATCAACCCTTGAAATTAAACAATTTTGATTTTTCTTTTTTTTTTTCTCTCCCCTTATTCTACCTAAAAATGTAAAAGAAAAATCATTGATATTACATCTTCTTTTTTCACTCAATAAAAAAAATAATTTAGCTTTCACCTTTATTATATTTTCTTTATCTTAATTTTTTTATCTCTATAAATTAGAAAACTAGCAAAAGTCATATATTTAGTTGAGTGCTTTAAAATTGGTCAAATTAACAAATTATTAATTTATTAATACTATTTTATGTTTTATTCTTAAATTATTAAAATTAAATAATTAAGTAGACATAAGTATGAGTTATAATTAATAATAAAATAAACTATTTAAATTATTAAAATAAGTCTATTTTGAGTTCAAAATAAATCGGAAGGAAAGAGTCCAATCACATTATAGATGAAAGCTTCTTTCACAAATGCTATACTAAGTGTTTGTTTGGCAATTTTATTTTAAGTTAATTTTATAATTTTAAATCATTTTAAATTAAAAAGTTAAAGCAAAATTGTCACTAAAAAAGCCTTCAAAAAAAAAGTCAAATAAGTCACACAGGGAATTGACTAAATTAGGGTATATTTATTGGGTTGGAATTTATTTAATTTTATATGTAAAATGATAAAATTAAAAGCTATTATAAAAAGTAAAAAAAACAGAAGAGTAAAAGTTAGGAATTGAAAAATAAGATTTTTAAACTTTTCTAATTTTCAGGTAAAAAGTTAAAAAGCCTAAAAATTTATTTTTAAATTAATTTGCCAAACGAAAGCTAATTACTACCGTCAGCTGCCACTATGGTCACTTTTCTTTTGAAGGGAGAGAAAAAAACAGACCAATGAATAAAAAGTTTTGATTCGAGGTTTCAAATAACGTACGATTACTCATTCTATTTTGGAAATGCTGCACTTTTCGCCTTTTTCAACAGAAGTGATGAAGAAAAATTGCACACACAAACACAAACACAAACACAAACACAAACACAGCCATCTTTGAAATAATTATTTATTTATTTATTTTGTTAATTTATTTTTTTAATGAATTTTTTTATTACTTAATTAAATAATTATATTTTTTAATTTTTTTATCCAGACGACTCAACAAATAAAGAACCAAATAACAACTTTGATATTTGATATTTGAAACCTTATTTATGGACACAGCATTTTGAGATATGTATTTGACTTAATGTCTACAATTCAAACATTATTTAACCTTTTCTTACGTCTACAATTCTATAAATTGAATACAATCTAATAATCAAATGATAGTGGGTACTTTATGCTTCCATTGCATGGCTACAAATCCAATTTTTTATGTATGGACAAATATGTTGGAATCGATTTCTAATTTGTTCGTGACAAAGTAAATAATATCGTAAAAATTTAAAATTTTGTTTTATCTCTCCAAAAAAGACCAAATAGCTGACACACTGACAAAGAGTTGTTCGGCAAGCTGACTCTTACTTCTCGTTAAGCATTTAATAAACTATTGCGCATAACCAGTAAAGAATATTTGTAAAATCGAGCACAGAGAACTCATTTCCTAGAAACCAAAGAGACTAATTAACTATAGATACTATTAGACCACACCTACACAACTCTTACACTTTGTACCTAATAATATTTAAACTCCCAACCTCCCACTTAAAAAGATAACAATTATACTATCGAGCCAAAGGCTTTGGTAAGAAGCAAGGTCAATTGATGCAACTACATTGTGTCTCATATATACATATTTGAAAAACTTGCTCTTCCTCACTTGTTCACTTGAGGGGGTGCATTTGGAAAAATAATATGTTTGCATTGTTTGAATTTCAAAATCCAAAACTAATGTAACCTTACCTAATTTAACTTCTCGATCTTTGACCTTTTCGTATTTTGCTGCCACAACTTTCACTCAACATAACTTAAAAGTCTAATTCTAGTTATTGGGATTATGAACATACCCCGATTGAATCTTTAAAATAAGCAACTGCAAATAAGACGAAGAACAAACACAAGAAATAATCACATACAAGAAACACAAAATATTTGGTTCACCAACTAGAGCTACGTCTACGAATGTTATGAATTTTCATTATGCAAGGCAAAAAATATAGAGATTACAACAATTTTAACAATTTTCGTGACCTTTTATAGGCTCTCTGATGACCCTTATGATGAAACTAGACCAAAACAATATAAATAGTTTAGGTTAAAAAACGTCCAGGTGCAGCAGCATTCAAGCACTTGACAAGCGCGTTACTAGCACAATAGTTAGGAATTCACAATGCGCTCTTGCGCTCAACCGTCATGCTAGCACCCTATTAGCCCTGGCTTCTTGAGTGTTGATGCTCGAGTGCTCACCTAGTGCTCGATTCTATTGTTTTGTGCTTACGACATTCCAATTGAATCAATTAGAGAGAACCCACTTGGTGGAAACCAAAAGAGGCCTACGGACAATAGATACAATTTGACTACCAAACAGAACAAATCTCCGATGTGTCAGGTAATGTGTTACGCGACGAAAGGTATTATCTTTTGATTTCGATAATTCCTCAAGATTTACAATGTAGATTACTAGTTTTAGAGGGACCAAGGTCAATTGATGCAGCTTCACCGTGTTTTGTATTTTCTTGAAAGGTTAAATTTTTCTTACTTGTTCACTTTCAAAGGCGTATTGAACCAAAAAAAACTAATTAAATTATCTGAATTTAAAAGTTCAAAACTGATGTAACCTTATCTAATTGAACTGATCCCACAAATCAAGTAATAGTGGGCATTTTATGCGAGTTCAGCACCTTTCAATTCATTATACTGGACAGTTCTGTATTTCTCTTTTATAGTAACTAAATTGGTAATTTGGGTTCACCTCAATAATTAAAATTGTTCAAATTATAGAGTTTGTCGAGAACATTATCATTCATGCAAAAAATTGAAGGGTCGGAGATTAGTAACCAAATGATTGAATTACACATTTTCTTTTATAAAAAATATGTAACAAATATAACCTTCTATTTTTTAGGTATTAATGTGATCCGATTATAAAACTATCTCCATTCAATTTAATTTTGTACATAATTAATTTTCTCATTTGAACAATTCATACACTTAAAATGAACCCATCTTATATAATACAAGGGACTAATGGAGACTTCTTTAATTCTCTAAAAATTTGAGAGAGGCCAAAATGGAAAGAATTAAAGAGGAGCCCTAACTCATTTTATGCTTCCAATATTACATTATCTTCAATGGTTTGTAATATTATGTGCAAGAATATTAGTACAAAGATTTATTGGTTGACAAGTCAAATCTTAGAATATGGGAAAAAGCCACCAACTCAATCAGGGAGCTGAGCCGTTGAGTTTGAATTCAATCCAGCCCTCCAAGTTCCAACGGTCCACATATTTCAGCATCCAATCAAATCATAAAACCAAGAGGAATTTTAATGGGCCCAGCTTGCCTCCTGTCCTTATAAAAAAAAAACCTGCTTGTGAGCTCATTTATGGGTTCAAAATTGTTTTATTCCACACTCTCTGTTTATTTTATTATTCTTAATATAAATATTATTTATATAAAAAAATAAATTAATCGAATATAGTAAAGTATCTGAACAAATTATATTTAATTTTTTAAAAAATAAACCGTGAGTAATAGTCACATTGTTTATTTTTTTAAAATACAAATACAATTTGTTAAGATACTTAAAGATATGTAATTGACATTATTTTTTGCACGAATAATCTACATATTGAAAAAAAATAATATGAACGAATAAGATCATCAAAGTGGATCCATCTTGCACCGGGGACTATAGACACATTGGGTCCATCTTAATTTAGGCTTCGTTTGACAACCGGATTTAAATTAGGTTTTTTCCCTTTTTAGTTAAAGCACAAAAAGTTAAAAAGTTTTGTTTTTCAACTCAAAGACTTTTAGACTTTTTGCTTTTTATATATATTTTTATATTTTTGAAAAATATCATAACTTTTATCATATAAATTTATTTTTTATAAAAATTATATTTTTAAAATGTACTCATCAAAATCTATCAAACAAAATCTATAATTATTCAAAAATAAAATTTTAAAACTTATAGCAACTTTAAGCAAAATATTTTTGTTATTTGACTTAAAATTATTTTAAGCATTTAGCTTAAAATCATTCCATACATCTCCTAAATGAACTTTTAGTCTTTTTGATTTAAAATGACTTTAAATAAAAAAATTAACTTAAAGATCACATTGCCAAACGGGGCCTTAGTGAGATATGTATATTCAGCTCTCAGAACCTACGACGTACGTTGAGGAGATATGTTAGTAGGAGGACTGCATATTTAGACAGCATATCATGACGATGATCATGATTATTGGAGAATGGAATTTATTCCATATGCTCATCCTCAGCATTTCATCTCAAGTGCCATTATATATTTCCAATTATGAACCCCATCTCTAATTATTTGGCTTATAATGGAAGAATATGTGTAAGCTGATGACAAGCATATTCTGCTTAAGGTGTGGCTGTTATGATCACAGCAGTGGCAACTTTCCAAATTTTTATTGATGAAATCACTTTAAAACTATATATAATGAGGTCATTAAAAAATTATATATCATTTTCGATACATGTAATCAAAAAATTATTGTGGCAAACCACACAAAGAATCAACTCCATTAGTTAGTATTCACCTTTATTAAGCAGTTGGTAAGTTCTTGATATTGCATGTCTATAAGTGTTTAATTAAAAGATCTTAATACCATGCTGATATAAATTTATAATTTGTAAAATTTTACGTCGTGATTGATCTTCCAAGAACTACGAATATATCATTCATATTCA
Source organism: Heliamphora exappendiculata (assembly GCA_034768845.1). Taxonomy (NCBI): domain Eukaryota; kingdom Viridiplantae; phylum Streptophyta; class Magnoliopsida; order Ericales; family Sarraceniaceae; genus Heliamphora; species Heliamphora exappendiculata. The sequence goes on along the minus strand of JAOTRH010251242.1, from coordinate 34,034 downwards.
GAATATGAATACTAAGAGAAATAATTTAGCTAGTGCAACGCGTTGGAAGTAGCTAGTTATGTAATATTTTTATAATTTTATTTTTAATGAGATCAATTATTCACCAATTAAAATAATATTATAATAATAATTAAAAAAAAATCTCTAGTATCATTATATATTTACTAAATAGTGATTCATTTTCCTTCTCAACTATCCAAGTCTACTTATCCATATAACAAGATAGAACAACTTGATTTGATATTTATATATATGTGTTAAGAATAACAACCCTTGAAATGAGATAATTTTGGCATTCAATTTTGTTCTCTCTTCTCTCTCGTGTTCTTTGTGTAAAAATTTTTTTTTTTTATTGATATTACTTTTACTTTTGCTAATCCAATAAAAATATAATATAATTTTTAATTTTATTATCTTTTCTATCCTTTTTTACTTCCACAAATTAATAATTAATGCAGTCATATTTTTAATTGAGTGTTTTAAAATTGACTTTATATTATTTTATGTTTTATTATTAAATTATTAAAATTAAATAATTGAGTTTATAATGAAAGGATATGTGGAACCTGATGACGAACATATTCTGCCTGAGATGTGGATGTTACGATCACACATGCACAAGATACCCTAAAACGCTTAAGACATTCTAAAAAATGGAAGTTATGAAAAAATAATATGGAATGTTTGTTCTTTTATGAGCCTTGACAAGATTTGTTGCAAGTTCTGTTGGTGAGTTGAGGCCAACGGTCTTCATTAGTATATGACTCGACCTCACTCGATCCGCAAACCAATACTACGACGAAAAGGCAGCAAAGGCGACGATCAAATTCGTCAATAAAACTTAACTTGTGTTTCAATTAACTTTTTTTTAATGAATTTTTACTTTTCAGTGATTTTTTTTTAGCAGTAGTCTAAATTAGTGTATTTTTTAAATTTCTTTCATCATAAGAAAGTAAAAAAATAAATTTTTTTATTAAAACCTAAAAAGAGTTATATAAGATGAAAAAAAAGTTAAATTAGCATGGTTTTGACTTTTTCTTAGTTTTTTTTGTTTATAGTAAATTTTTAAAAAAAATTTAATCATAATGAATATATTTTTTAGAATTCTCTCGTCATAAAAAAGACTAAAAATTTAAAAATTTAAATTAAGATATAAAAAAAACTCAAAGAAAAAAAAAATCCTCCCAAAAAGCCATTAAAATTTTTAATTCGAAGGTCAATAATATTTTTGATAATTGCGAATAAACATAAGTTTTAGAAAATCAATCTCACTCCATGTTGACATGATTGTTTATAGTCTTGTCAATTTGAGAATATGACAACCACATGATGGCGTAAAATTGCAGAAAAAAAAAGAACAAAAAGAATGAGAAGAGTATGTAGACATCATTCTTGATGAAGTTTTCGTATGCGCGTTCAGATCGTCAATCATTTTTCGTAATATTTTTTCGTTAGAATATAGTGCACATAGAAAAATATTTTTGTACAAAAAAATCCGTCAATGATGATGTGAAATTGACACTTTTAAGATGCCCAAGTGATCAGCTTTTTATCAAAGTTTTGTCATTTTAGTTTAGAAAAAAGTTTGGCCAGTATAAAATATTCAAGGAGGTAAAATTCTATTACTAGAGGCTCTATAAACTGTATAAAAATTGAAGCTTATTTTTTATCAATTGAGCGATCTTAAAACTGCTTGAGCAGTCTGTGCAGGACATAAGTTTTTTGAGGCGGCTAGCATTGCAACTGTTACATGTTTTGATTTAGTTTTGTATTCTATATAAAGAAAGTTATGATAAGAACCTTAAGAGGGTATGAGACACAATGTAAAAATATATTAAAAAAACTTAATTAGATGCTGGAGTATAAATAGAGACTCAGATACACAAGAAATGCTCAAGTTAGAAGTCAAACAGAGTGTAGAGTTAGTTCATATAATTCTTATTGCGTATAGTGGATTATTTATTCTCTTTCATAGAGATAGGCAATCACTCGAATTACGTATATCTTTATATTTTTAGTATTTTTTATTTGCTTTGTATAGATTAAAGCCATAGTTCTCCTTTTCTGTTGCATTAGAGAATTCGTGTCACAAAATTCCTAATATTTTTCCATTCCCAAATTAGATGAATCATAGGCACAACATTCCTGTCAATTTTCTCTATACTAGTAAAAATTTCATAAAAATTTTGTTTTTTGTTGCATAATGGAAGAGATTATATTACACACTCCTAAAAAGTTATATTGTGTAAACACATTTGTAACAAAAAAAAAAAAACCAGAGTCAAATATTAATTGAGCCTAACTAAAGGGAGGTGGTATATAAGCCAAAAAATACTATATTTGTTTTTATTATATTACTATGCAGAATATTAATTATATACGATATTAAATTTAATACATCTCAAGAAAATTCAAACATTAAGAACATATATTTATCTGCCATTGATATTTAATTAATTGAATAAATAAAATCCTTACTTCAATTTCTTAATTAATTCTTGACTCACCTTTTTGTTTTATTTTTAATCTTTTAAAATCTTAAAAGAATTCTTTCCCAAACTAAATTCAATTAGATTACATGAACATTATCTCTAATTGATTTATTGATAATTTGTAAAATTTAAATACAAAAAAAAAGGTGAGTAAAATCGTAAAATTAGTGGACTACTACAATGCCCATGCATTTAATTTCAATAACTAAAAAAATTACTAATAACTAAACTGCATAACTAGTAATAAAACAGTTATAACTAATAATAAAAGTTACTGATAGTTAACCCATAACAGTGCATAACTAATAATAGAATGGTCATAAGAAATTTCTAAAATAAATTGTAATAAAATACCAAAATATATGAATTATTTGAGACTCACACTTTGATTTGAATTGTGACGCAGCGAAATATCACATAGGCTAGATAGCGTTCTAGCAAACGAGATAAACGCTTGAATTCACGAGCTTGAATTTACAATAGAAAAGTAGTAATTTATACAATTCTTTCCCACTAAATCTAACAATAAAAGAAAACTAAAAATTTAGCAATATAATTAGAAGAAGATTGACGTGCCAAAACATGTGACACAAAATGGAAAATTGTAAAAGTAAATAATTAGAAAATTCTAAAAATAAAGCCTAATTAATTTCTCGATTTTTTTTTATTTTTGTCGGTTCAATTGCTTTAAAAATGTCCCGATCACTTGTTCTATATCAATCCCTTCTACTTAGAGAGAACTCGACCTCGAGTTCAAATGTGGATAAAGTGGCTCTTCTGCGTGTGTGGGCGTTTTGTTTATTCGTGGGGTGTGCCGGATATCCATTATTTTTTTTAAAATTATTTTTTAAAAAATAAGAAAATTCAAGATATTTGAGCATGCTTCTTAGAAAAATAGAGCCGCTGCTTAATTTTTGAGAAAAATAAAAAAATTAACAAAAAAAAGGCTGCGGGTCTTTTAAAAACGTAACTAGAGAAAAAGAGGATTCGATGGCTAATGTACGAAAAGAAAATATGTTAGGCACCTTTTTTGCCCAACTGTGAGGTTGGTCTCTACTTTGTCAATATTGGTTCTTGTTGTAAACTTTTTAAACGTAGCATATACAGAACAGGAGGTTAAAATGAGTTCAAACAAAAACAAGCAAATAAACAAAATCCTAACTACGATTCTAAGGTTATGTACCTTGGTTATTATTTCTAGATATGCTACACGTGTTGTTTGAGTAAAGTAAAGCGAAAAATATACAAAGAGATGGTAAAATGAACAAACAAAGGCATAAGGGGTCATGCAACAATGTTTCTGCTTCTAACATACTTTGAACAGGCTATATAAAATAGTCACGGCCAAGGTTTTTGAGGATCCAAAAAGAGCATAGTCAACATATAAAATCTAAAGTAGACTCAAATAGGTTAGATCTATTCTCCTTCATTCTCTACAAAAGTGATATCTTAAAATAAATCATATAGGATATCAAAAATGAGTAATTGAGTGCTTGAAATACATTTTTCATGTCATTGACCTCACCAAACCTCACGACCGCAGCAAAAGGATATGTCGGCTAAGACAAATATGAAAATAAAAGCTGCCGCCGTTAGAAGATAAACGCGACAATTATTGTCGTTCTAATAAAACACACGGCCGTGACATTGAAAGGTCGCGGTCGTCATGTTTTTTGGAACCACATACACTAATCTTAACAGAATGAAACACACAAGACAGAGACAATGACCCATTTACTCTAGACCAGATCCACTATTTGTTTTCTTTGTAAACAAAATAAAGAAAACATAGATCTCGATACAAAAAATGCCAAGCAGAATGAGAAAAGGAAAGAGAACTTTTAAGTAAATGAGTAACAGAGAGTTTCAAAAATAATTTTTACATTTTTAACCTTATAGAAGCATACAGCCGTGACAATAAGATGTTGCGGCTGTGAGGAAAGAAGACAAAAGGGTGTCGATCATGTGCAAAAATCTCACAGCCGCCACTGTAGGTTTAACAAAACATACGGACGTGACATTAATAGGTCACAACCATCATGTTTTAGAACCTCAAAATTTTTTTAATGTGCTAAGTGTGCTTGAGAGCTTTGAAACGAAATGAAAACGATTGTATTATACAAAACAAAAAGCTATGAGTACACTATTTATAAGAAAAACTTGAACGAACAATGCTTAGATTGAAATAAATGATAAATAAACAATAAAAATAATAGAAATCTTATCTTCGATACCCTCAAAGGAAGAAATGAAAACCTTATCCACGATGCCCTCGGGAGAAGAAAATGAGGGTTTTAGAAGAATATTGTGGGTTCCCATGGTTACCTCGTGCGAGTATCCACCTCGAATGGCACATCGGGTGTGAAAATATGCTGCCTCCAAGCCAATATAAGCTCTGCGACCTCCCTCAACATAAGCAAGAGCATGAACAAGGCTCGAAAAGTATGGAATAGATATCGAAATATCGAGTGAGAGTGTATTTTGGTAGAGTTTGGACCTCCAAGTTCTTTCTCTCCTATTTCTTGTGTAAAACGACGTCTATTTAGAGGCAAAGGTGGGCAACACAGACTCCCTCTGAAATGCTGCCACCTGTCCCAATAGGTGTAAAAGTGGCAGCCACTACATTTTTGCTTTTGCACAGTGTCGGCCACTACTTTTATTGCATTAAAAAGGATAGCCGTGACTTTCAAAAGTCATGGATAAGCTCAAAATATTGCGGTTATGACAAAGGAAGTCACGACATGTTCTAGGGTTTTTAAAAAAGTAGTGGCCGCGAGTTCAAGGACACAGCCTGTTCTAGGATTTCAAAAAAAGGTAGCCGTCGTGAGGAAAGGAATGTCATGACCTGAAGATTTATGGTGGGTTTCTTGGGTTTTGAACTAAATTCATGATTTTGCTTGCTTGGGAGTATATTTGAACATGATTCTCATTTTTTTTTTGTCATTAGAGCGCATTCGAGACGAGTATCTAAGATTCAGTTTGGTTAAATTGGGGTGTCTACAGTTGCCCCTCTTTAATAGAGCTTACAACAACTCGTGGCGCAAATAGTGTTAAAACTCTAGAGACAAATCGATTTGACAAGCCGCCAATCTTAGGCATAAATAAAACATGCAGAAAAGTGTGATCGAACTCGAATTTCTATCGAGTTTTCTACGTACCCCCATTATAAGGGATCAGACTGGTTGTAGTTTGTGGAGCAATTCACATGATGCAAATATATAAGAATTTAAGGTTGCAGCACAGATCGAAGAATCATTAATGATCAATTTTAGGTCGTGAACTAGACCGGAGAGTTAGTTTAGTGTCATAAGGAGGATCGAAGATGCTGTGGGCATTTTTAGGTCGTGCAAGGACCGGTGAGATGAATATCAATTTTAGGTCATAAAAGGACCGATGAGTCAAATATCAATTTTAGGTCATGACGAGGACTAAAAAGTCAATTTAAGGTTGTGAGGAGGACCGACAAGTCGATTTAAGGCCATGACGGGGACCAAAGATATTAGGGGCAATTTTGGGTTGTGTAAGGACCGGTGAGTCAGTTTAAGGTTACGATGAGGGCTTGACATTTAAACGAGGCATTTTTAAGTCTTGCGAGAACCGAGGGATTAGTTTAAGGTCATGAGGAGGACCGAAGGGATAGGGGCAGTTTTAGGTTAAGTGAAGATCGGCGAGTCAGTTTAAGGTCATAAAAAGGATTGAGAGGTCATTTTAAGGTCATGAGGAGGACTGAGGGGTCAGTTTAAGGTCATGAGGACAACCGAAGGACTATGGACAGTTTTAGGTTGTGTAAAGATCGGTGAGTCAGTTTAAGGTCATGAGGAGGACCTAAAGGTTAGTGGCAGTTTTAGGTCGTGCGAAGACCAGTGAGTCAACTTAAGGTCATGAGGAGGACCGAACGGGTAAACTTATCAATTTTAGGTCATGACGAGAACCAGAGTCATTTTAGGGACGCCGAGAGCATAGAAAGGGGCAAAAGGGGCTTGGTTTGTTCAGAAACTTACACGAGGGTAGTTCAAAAAAGGTGGGAGCATGAGAAAATATGACGATCGTTACTTTATAAAGGTGCGGCATGAACTAATGTGCCCCAGGGAAATAACGACCTGCATGTAAACTTCATGGCCGTGAGAAACCTTTGAAAAAACGTACGGTCTCTATAAACAAATGTGGCGGCTCGGGTTCAGATGTGGCGGCCGCCACTTTTAAATGCTTCAGACCTTGCGGCCACGAGGTAGATAGTAGAACATAAGGTCTGTGACAGTCCGAAAAAACATTCATGCGAAGCTAGAAAAACACTTCACAACTCTCATTTTTCTTTCTCTTGTCTCTCTTAACTCCCTCATACTCTCTCATCTCTCTCTCTCACACATCTTTCCTAGCTTTCTTGCCTCTCGAGAAGGTGTTTCTGCTTTCCATTATCTTGGTGGTACTTTCAATTCTAGTGGGTGGCAGTTTTCGATTTGTAGGAGAAAAAGGTGGTTTTGGGTTTGTAGGGGAACAAGGTGGTGTGTGGTGCGGTCTTGGCTAGAGGAGACGATGGTGGCGGCGACAATGGTGTGGGCAGCAGTGGCGGTGGGGAAGCCGCGGGTGTTGGTAGAGGCGCAGCCGGGGATGTCACGGGTGACGGTGGTGATGGTGATGTAGAGGGTGGCGGTGTTCCGAGGATGCCAGAGTTATTTGATTTTGAGACCTACTACTCGGTGAACCACATGCTACGGAGGCCAGCCATGAAGCGCTTCATTATCCCTAACGTGGTGGCAGAATCTGAGACCCTTCTATGGCACCGTGAGGATCACTTTTCGTCCCAGAACCTTAAGGTAAGCCGAGGTTTTGAATTCTTTACTTATTTCATTGGTTGAAAGCTCATTTTGAATGTTTGAACTTTTTTGTTTGATATTGATTACGTCGAACCTTTCTTGAATATTAAATCATATTGAATGTTTGAATTGAATTGATTTAAACCAGCGTCTGGGATTTGAATTTGAGTTGGAGTTTGAATTTTGGTTTGAAACATTTAACTTATCTAGGTTTAGACCCTGACTTAGATTGGATGGACCTTTGCTTTTGGACGGGACAAAACTTTGGACTTTGAACAGAACCTTGAACTTTGAATGAAAAAACTTTGATTCGTAGGAAGGGTATTTCGAAGTTGGATTTGAGGGTGGATTCGGAGCTTGGGCATGGGTCTACTTGCAATTGGATTATGTTTTGGACGTGGCTTGGATTGGATTTGCAAATAGAAGTTGGGTTGAAGTGAGGGGCTTGTCCGTGTTTAAAAATGAATCTAGGAAGACTAGAAACATTTGAAAATGTCTTGAAATAGGAACCAAATTGAAACATTGGCTTGTGATGTGTTTGAACTGGACTTAGGGACTAGGTTGATCTGGAAAACATAATTAAGGGTTAGGGCATTGATTTGAAGTTTGAGTTTTGAAGCGAAACCTAATTGATTGAATCCTGAAAATGGAGCCAAATTGGGTTGAAGTTGGGTTTGGTTGGGTTTGAAATAATTTCCATGTTTGGTTTTTAGTTGAGACAAAATTTTGTTTAAGTCTATTAGTTTTGAGATGGAAGGGGAAACTATTTTGAGTTTTGAGTTTGGAATGGGTTTGAAACGAATTAGAAGCCAGGTTGAAAGAAAAAAGAAAGTACTAAAAACTTGAAAATTTGAATTTGAATCGAGTCGGATGATTGTTTGAGTTTTGCATTGGGACGGGTTAATAGCCAAATTTGTTTGTTTTGAACTTTGAATTTTGAATGGCGTTGAATTATAAGATTTGTGAAAATTATGTCATTAAGTTTAGATTGAATTTGAAATCGAGTTAAAGGTGAGATTAACCTGGGGTTGTGTTAGGAGTGAAGTCGGATTTTCATTGAATTCGAAGTTGAAACCTAACGAATTGGATTGATCGGGTTAAGTTATCATTAGTTTTAAAATGGGGTAAGATTTCGGATTTAAAAAAGAATCTGGGTTTGGACTTTTGAACTTAAAATAGTAAAAGAAGGGGGTTTCTTTTGTTTTTGTTTTGTTTTTGAAATTGAAATTCGGACTAGGTTTGGGTTATGTAGGTTGGTTGTTTTGATTGTCGTTAGTTTGTTTTAGTTATCTCGTTGCATATTTCATTGTCATTCCTATTATCATTTCTGTTCATTGATTTGTTTGTTTTGTTGTTGTTTTAGGTGAGGCATTGCATCCAGGGTTTTGGTGGTTCTTCTAACGTGCTTCAGTGGTACACTGCTCTACCTCCTCGCTGCCGGGAGATAGTGGATGGAGCAAGCTTTGGGGGCTTTGTCAGAGTGGTAGAGGGAACCAACAGCGACAGGTTCACCCTTACTGCCCTAACCGAGAGATGGTGGGACACTACTAACACTTTCCACCTGCCGACTTTCGAGGTGACTTTCACTCCCCTTGACTTCTCTCTCATTACGGGGATCCAAGTTGGAAAAAACCCGAGCCCGTATGACCCTGATATTTGTCGAACCCCAGTGACTTTCACATACTTTCTCGGTCACGTGCCCCCGTTCATTGCCAAGGGGAGCATCCGTTATATGTGGCTGAAGAAGACCTTTTGCCATTTTATCTATACAGAGGCCTATCACTTCAAGTGGGTGGTGTGTGCATTCCTTCTTTACATGTTCGGGATAGTCTTATTCCTGAACTTAGAGAACATGGTGCGCCTCTACTACCTTGCTGCGATGATGGTGGTGGACTAGATCGGTTCCTATGACTGGGGAGGAGCTGCCTTGGCTACCCTGTATGGGTGTATGAGTGCCATCACCTGGACTAATGACATGAGTGTAGGCGGGTACTGGTGCATCTGGGAGGTACATTTTCTTTCTCTACTCCTGTTTTCGTTTTCAACTCCATATCTACATATCTGATTCCACAGTTCTGATGGCTTACTTGATTTTCTGCAACTTTGGGCTTATGAGTTCCTGGCCATACGCCAGCTAGTGAACCCTTGCGATGACCCTCTCGTGATCCCTCAGGCACTCTGATGGGCCAGACATTGATGATGATTGCAACTTTCTAGACACCCTCACTCATGATCGGGTATGTCATTCATGCTTCTATTAATTCCCACTTTTCATTCTCTGTACATACGCTACTTGTTGACATGTTTCTTTGACTTTCAGGTCCACTGGGATATATGGGTCGGCATGGAGGAGCAAGTTGGTGGCAACTTGATGCGAAGCCGTGAGGTTACCTAGACCCACGTCTTGCTTGAGAGGCCATTCTATAGAGAGTGGTGCCTCAGTGAGCCGTGGTTTGGCAGTCTTTGGGGTACAACCATTTTCGTATTCTGAGGATTCCACCGGTTGGGATACGTCAAACCGACACCCTCTACATGGTTGAGATTACCAACGCCATGATGGGCATTGATGCTACCATGCTGATTGAGGGTGAGGATCATGACTATACGATCTTTGCCCGAGAAAGACTTAAACTAGCCATGGGTGCTCGTGCTGTCGTGTAGGGTCCTCCTCCCTCTGCCCAGGGTCTTGTCCATCCTGAGCTGCCATGGACAATGGATACCTTTGTAAACGAGGACCTTCACCAGATCCACATCCCCAAGCTAATGGCCCAAGAGATCCTCTTTCCTCTCGGTGTAGAGTAGGTACGCCTCCCTTCCTTTCCGCATTGTCCTTCATATATGACTATGTTGATTCTTGTGCCTAACTGTACTGATTATGATATCTGACTTTGCTGATGTGATCCTTTTCTTTAGAAGATGCCCCAAAAGTGGTGTGACCATTGCCTACGCCGCATCTCTGAGTTGAGAGTATTGGTTCGCCGTTGGGATGTGGCCTTCCGAGCTCAGGGCACGGGAGCCTCCTACTCCCCGAGGCGGCCCTACTTTGGTACTCTGCTTCATCTTGCTCATGTTTACATTTCTGCACTCCCCTTCCTGTTCATACATATCTGCTATTATCTGATGTGATCTTTTTCTTCTTCCAGCGTGGTCGGAGTAGGGGGCCGAGGACTCGTGGAGGTTATGTGCCACCAGCCGTTCCAGCTATACCTGTCGTGCCTTTATCTGATTCTACTACTGTTGCTTCTTCATCTAGGACCCATCCTTCTAGCATTGCGCGGACTACTATTAGCTCAGAGGTGGAGACTCAGGAGATGAGGTCGTCGTCTAATGAGTTATCTCAGGGTGGCTACATCGTCCAGAGGAAGAGGACCCGGCGGGAGTGATTGACCTGCTGCTATTCTACTGCTGATGATTTCATTTTCTCTCTTTTTACTGTACACGGAGGCCTGCATGCCTATTCTTGCTTGGGCCTGTATACCCATTTGATACATTCCTATACTCTGTTCTGATACACCGTTACTCCTGATCCACTGCCTTGTCATACTATTTTCGATATACTGATACACTGCTCTATCACACATTTATAAACAGCTCTGACACACATGCACAGATACTATGGATGGGGCCTTCATGCTCTTGGTTTTCCTTTTCGCTTGCATACCATGACATACATACACATTACTTTACTTATGATGGGTTGGGCCTTTGTGCCCTTTGGTTTATACTTTCGATTATCATGGATGCTTATGACTCTTTTATTTTTGACACAAAAATCACTTTTGAATGCTGAGACTCTTATTATGCACGATGATATGATTTATGAGTTGAAACCCTGCTATATAAACTGTTTTTCTTTGTTGCGAGTTGTTTATAAGTCTTCGACGACGATTTGGGCATGCCAGCAAAATGAGGAAGGGCTGTCAAATTTCCTGCATAAAAAAGTTGCGGCAATGAGCTTTGAACTCGCGGTCTTGGATTTTGGATATAGCGGCCTAAACTTTCATGGAGAAAAGATCGTGGCCTGAACTTTCATAGAGAAAAGATCACGGCTTGGACTTTCGAATATCATTGCCGTATGTTTTGAGGGAAAACATGGTGGCCGTGAGGTAAGAAGTTGGCGGCCGTTGAAAAAATGTGGCGGTCGTGATAAAACATTTTAGCGCAAAACTCGAAGCAAATTCTGTGGGTTCCCTCTATTTTTGGTTCTATAAAGGGGACAACTATTCTAGACTCCACTATTCTGGATATCCTTGCACTCTCCTTACCTTTTTCATAGTCCACCGTTACAACAACTCCCTTTTGGCTTGGATGGGCAACTTCTCTCTGGTCGAGCACAAAAACTTTCTCAATTTCGGCTCAGATGCGCTATTCTCCTTGTAAACCATGAGGATCGATTGGCATCTTCTGCAAGTAGCAGCTTAGCTGTGAGATCCTGAGGTACATGCCTTTCGTTTTAGTTATGAGGAGCTATGTCCGACAATAGAGGACTTTTTGGCTATTATAGAGACTTCGGCCCGAGAAGAGGTTGTAGTTCCTACTCTCTTGTCGAGTCAAGGATAGATTGATGCAACTCTATGGCTTCTCTCATTACTCAAATGAGTTCTTTGATGTGGCACGGATCATAGAACGCTTTGGGCCTTGGGGATCTCTTTGTGACTTCTCTTTTTAGCTCCAGCCTTGCTATGCCCTTTGTATCTATCTTGTAGCTCGCTTCCTCTTGGGTCCTTCGGATGGGCAGGCTAGCTCTTGTTTGGTGGATGTGGCTCATCAGATCTATGAGGGTCGGGATTCTGTCCCATTAGTCCTTACTGAGACATTCCTCGACCTTGACGTGGTCTATACTGAGGGTGCCCCATATTTTGTCGGTAGTGCTCTCCTACTGCAGGTATTCACTGAACTCTCTTTTTCTGTATTTCTCTTAATTTTTTAGCTCAACTCTCCTTTTCTATTTTTCTCTTAATTTCCTCGCTCAGCTCTTTTCTTTGGTTCTCTCATGTTTTTCCACTTAGCTCTATTTTTTCTTTGTTCTCTCATGTTTGGTTTATAGAGAAGGTGAACTTATTAGAGAAGCCAGTATCTGACAGTTACAGTGTGAAGTCCTTCATCCACTGTCAGGTTTATCACCTTTTCTCGACTGAATTTGCTTGGAAGGACTACTCGAGTTCTCTGACTGGGGAAGACATCTCCTGGCTATACCCTTGGCTGAAGATATCTTTCATGACTACTACGACTATGGGTCACTCAGGGGTTCTGTTGGTCGGCTTGAAGCTGGCTACTTTCTATCATCTATATCGCATCTTTTGTCAGCTCAGGCATATTTAGTTCCTATCCGAGACTGCTGTGAGTCATCTGTACAGTTCTTTACATCGGGCCCTCTTCTTGGGTCAGTACCAGCGGGCTTGGTCTTCTCGACTGAGGGTACCAGTTGGTAGGGATTTTAATAGAAGACTTTCTAGAGACTATCAGTCTTGGCGGCAGGTGGAGATAGAACGTAGGGTAGAACAGGGATGAGATGCAAATAGGAGAAGAACTTGACTCTACATTGTTGTGTCCTAGTATCTTGCTTGTTTTCCTTTTTAGTTTCTTAGGATAAGGACTTATGAGCCTCTCTTGTTTTGAATTTGAAGTTGAGTTAATAAAAATTCTTGATGAAAATTTCTCTATTTTTAGTTTGTTGTGATCTCTAAAGCTATTCTTTCATATTGTTTCTTTTGCAATATAATCAATTTATTAGAAAAACTTAAAATAAACTTTTGTGTTGATCCATTACTTGAAACAAGGTTATAAAAGGGGGGAATTTGAATAAAGGTTTGAGCCAAACTTCTGACAGAAGTTGTCAACGTATCCCAAAGGAAAGGAATCAGGCCATAACGTAGTTTGAGGCTCGGGTTACACTTGAGTATTGGCACTCTCCTTTTGCGGGCTTTCTCTCAAGGGTAGAACTTTTTGAGTTAGTATAAGTTGATGGGTGTAGAAAAAATATTTTTGCCCAGATCCATAAGAATGGCAATGCCTCTTGTCATCAAGGTTTTGATGAGATAGGGTCTAGTCCAATTGGGTTAAACTTGCCCTTTGGATCAAAGATTAGAGCTCTGATCTCTTTGAGGATTAAGTCACCTTCTTTCAAGTTATGAGACTTAATCTTCTTGTTGAACGCCCGAACCATTCTCCTTTGATATCTTTAAATGTGAAACATAACTGCAAGTCTTCTTTAATCAAACAGGAGCAGTTCTTCAAATCTATCTCTCTGCCACTTTGACTTGGGAATACTGTTTTCGGCCATTACCCTCAAAGATGGAATCTCCAACTCTATGGGTAGAATGACTTTCATTCCATAGACCAATGCATACGGTGTCGCTCCGGTGGTAGTTCTTATCAATGTTCGGTATTCCCAAAGCGTAAATGGTAGCTTTTCTGGCCAATCATTGCTTCCCTTTATCATTTTCTATAGGATCTTCTTCACATTCTTATTTCTAGCTTCCACGGCTCCATTGGTTTGCGGTCGGTATGGCGAAGACTTATGGCTGACGATATGGTATTCTTCTAAGAGGTCTAAGACTTCTCCTTGAAAGTGAGAGCCATAGTCAGAGATTATTTCGTGTGGGACTCCATACCGAAAGATCAGATTTTCTTTGATGAACCTGGTTACTTGGGTGGCCCTCAGGACTGAATAGGAGGCTACTTTGACCCACTTCGTGAAGTAATCAATTGCTACAAGAATAAACTCCTGCCCATTTGATGCCCTAGGCGTAACTTTTCCTATAATATCGATTCCTCAAATCGAGAATAACCATAGCGAGGTCATGTTATAAAGCTGAGACGGCTGTACATGCATGAGCTTTTCGTGGATTTGGAATTTTTGGCATCTCTAGAAAAACTAGTGACAATCCATCTCCATTTTCATCCAAAAGTAACCTTGGCGCAGGATCTTCTTAGCTAGCATCATCCCACTCATGTGAGGCCCGCAAAATTCTCTACGAACTTCTCTCATCAATTCATGTCTATGCTCCTTATCGACACAGTTTATTAACTCCTAGATATCCTCTCTTGTATAGTTTTCCTCTGCAGATCACAAATTGTGCAACAAGCCTCCAGATTGCCCTTTGGTCCTTCTTGTTAGCACGACTAGGCTACTCTCCTTTCTCAATGAAGTTTCATATGTCATGATACCAGAGTTGTCCATCATCGATTTCTCGGACAGCGAAAACATCATTAATTGTGGGTGAATCTCTTTGTTGAATTTCTAAGGGCCTCATCCTCACCCTAAAAGATATTTCTATCATTGATGCCAAAGTAGCCAAGGCGTCGGCGAACTTATTCTGTAATCTCGGAACATGGGTGAATACTACAGTTTCGAAGCAAGGAATCATCACTTCGAGCTCCTAGTGATACTCGATCAGCCTTTCTTCTTTAACTTTCCATTCTCCTTTTTCTTGGGAGATGACCAAAGCTGAGTCCCCTATAACTTCCAACTTCTTTGCCCCTAGTTCTAAGGCTGCTTCCAATCCGATTAAGCAAGTTTCGTACTTGACCTAATTGTTAGTAACCTCAAAGCTTAACTTAAAAGCCAGAGGGATATGGGAATCATCGGGAGTGATGAGGAGTATCTCTATCATGTTTTCATATTGGCTTAAGGCTCCGTTAAAATACAAGATCTACAGATCTTTCTCGATTTTCGACACTTGTTCATCGAAAAATTCAAACTCGGGTTCTTCTTCTCTTTCAATAGGATGGTTTGCCAAAATTTTCGCAACGGCTCTCCCTTTTAGCTAACATGAGCAACCAACGGGCCAACTTTCCTGTTAATGTTGGCTTCTCGAAGAGGTATTTGAGTGGGTCCATCCTTGAGATTAGAACTACTCGGTATACTAGCATGTAGTGATGTAATTTTCTAGATGCCCAAACTAGAGCTCAACAAGTCTTCTCTAAAGGCGTGTACCGACGCTCACATTCTATTATCTTGTTGCTTAAATAATAGATGACTCTTTCTACTTTAGCTTCATCTTCCTGTGTGAGTATACGCCCCATTGCTGAATTAGTTATTGATAAATATAGTATCAGTGGATTACCGGGTTCTGATGGTGACAGGACGAGATGGTTTTGTAGGTACTGTGGTATGACATAAAAAGCATCTTAACATTACTAATCCCACTGAAACTTGGTTCCCTTCTTCAAGAGTTGAAATAGAGGTTCGCAGGTAGTGGTCAACTTGGCAATAAACCAACTGATGAACTAAATTTTTCATAGGAAGCTCCTTACATCTTCCTTAGTTCTCGGGGAAGGCATTTCAAGGATTGGTTTGATCTTTGATCGATCCACCTCTCTGTCTCGCTGTGTAATCATAAATCCGAGCATCTTTCCCTTTGTAACTCCAAAAGCACACTTTTGTGGATTTAGGCGCATCCTATAATTTCTTATCCGTTTGAAGAATTTTCTTAAAGTGATGACGTGCTCTTCTCTGGTATTAGATTTCACAATTATGTTATCCACATATACCTCTACTTTATTATGTATCATGTTGTGTAGCAACCGTTAGGGTTGGTATAGTAAAAATTATGTTTTTAATATTTAATTTTATTTTTTAATAAAATTAGTTTTTTATTTTATGAGAAATTTTATGAGCAATGTATGTATATCATTTCTTTAATGTTATATATGAATATCTAATATTCTGTACAATATTTAATCTGATGTGTAGAGTACGGCTAGCACACAGAAGATCAGATTTCATGTTCTTGCAGAATATAAGTTTTATATTCACAGTTTGAATAGAAATGAATATACCATCGGTACGACTATAGCACAGAGTTTAGTAGGTCTATCTTGGTTATAAGGAACAGATAATAGCGCCATCTATTATTCTGACTCTTTGTGCTAGTAAACTTTGTGTGTATTGAACGGGATACATTAGGGTAATTAATTTTATACTGACTATATAAATTAATTCACACACTAAGATTATTATGAAAAGTACTTATACTCTTAATCCTGAAATAATTATTAATTTGAGTATATTTAATATTCGTTATTTTGATTCATTAAATGGTGCGATCTTATATGGGTCTATATTCTCGGTGAGTTAGACAGCGGTATTATTTATATGGTGAATATTAATAATTGACAGAATTCACGTCCCGAAAGATTGGGATTGACGATACCCCCTTAAGAAAACTGATAAGTTTTGACCGGGACAAATCCTACAGGTGGATTGGATTATCCGGTGGTCAAATAAGTTAAGCGAAATGGTTTAAAAAATTATAAGATGCCAATTAAATTAAATTGTTAGTAACTAAATTTAATTTGTGGATATCAAAAATTTTAATGTAGGGAGAAATGATAAGCATTTAATAACAAGAACTTAATGAAGAAGGTCTTGAGATTATGGGTCAAAGTACAATTATAGTTATTTAGTTATATGAATTGTAATTAAGTGTTTTATAGAAATTGTAGAAACTGATGCAAGGTTTTCATAATTACAGATATCGATATGAGATTTGCTTAATTACGAAAATCACTAATGGGTGTCTGTGTTGCATTGGAAGTGCCTGTGTTCCATTGGAAGTCTTACTCATAATTACTCCACAACTCTTTGCTGTAGCCCTATAAATATGGGAGTAGCCTGAACCAGTTTCATAACTTGTCTTTCAAGACTAAAGATTTTCAAGTTCTACCGATACGAGTTCTTGATAGAATGTAGTCCACACTACATTCAAGAATCGCATGAGAGAATATAGTAGAAGGTCTGACAAGAGTTTTAACTCAGAATCAGAAACGTAGTTGAAGATTTAACCGATAAAAAGGTATTCTTCTAAATTAACTTTAGTTACACGGGTTTTAATTTTGATAGTTCCACATCAAAATTTTATCTAGAGCCTTTTTCAGTGTTTGTCCGTCCAGTTAATTTTTTTCAAAGATCGTTTGTAAATACAATGATCTCGATAGTTTTTACCTCCAATAATTGGTATCAGAGTCGTTTTATTTTTTGTTTACTGTTATCAGGGTTGGATAGATTTAGAATTATTACTAACTTTATTTTGTAGGTGTTCTAATCCCGATTTTATGATCGTTATTTATTTCATGTTTGATTAAATAGTTTTGAAAGATGATTATTTTCTTAAATCACGGGAGTTGACCGTGGTAGATCGAATGTGAGCCTTCGGGATATAGGATCGATGTAATAGCTAATTTCTATTTTTAAAATATCTGTTTAGATTATTTATGTACAGATTGAATATATCCAAAAATACGAAGAAATGAGACGGCACTGGCGGTGGTTTCGGGTCATAGACCGCGGTAAGTTTTTTATCAGCTTTAAATAGTTTTTTCTGACGAGTTTTTTACAGTATTTATGTATTAAAAATAGTAGCAAAAAATAAGTCAAAAACTGTTAAAAAAAATCATTAAAAATAGCCCGAGCTATTTATTTTAGTTTTTTAGATATAAAATAACAGTAAAATATACATCAAATTACTGCCCAAAAATCATAAAAGCTAGGCCAAATAGTATACAAATAGGCGGCAAAATAGTGGCTGTTCGGCGGTGGCGATGGCACTATTCGGGGGCTATTTTGGAGCCTTTTTCGGACTATTTTTGGAGCGTTCTTCGAAGGAATGTGTGGCTGGATATTTGAGCTATTTTTCAAAAAAACGAGCATGCAAGAAGCATTGGAAAAAGCCTAAACAAGGCATTGAAGGGCCGGCAGCCCTAGTGGTGCAGCATAGGTTGTTTGGGCAATTTTTTGGGTTGTTTTTAGCAAATTTTTTGACAAAAAATTTTTATTTTTTGAGAAATTTCTTTCGGTATAAAAATTATCAAAAATGGAGCTCAGATGAGGTTGTAAAATCCACCTGAAGTAAGCGGCTAGGCGATGCCGGCGGCAGCACGGTGGTTGCCTGCGATTTGTCTCTCCCGGGGGTATTTTCTTTTGTATTCTGATATGTTTGATATTGTTACGATATATCTGTATATATCGAAGAGAATTAGGGAAGCCTGATGCAATCAGGACACAAAATCAGAGATGAACATGGATTATTACAGCTTATCCTCTTTAGGAGACTGAAACGTTTCAGCGTTTCACTTGAATTATAAAATCGAAATATATGTATATTGTGTTTATATATATATGAACTATGTGGATGATTGCATATCTATTTTATTTATTCTATTAATTGAATTAATTTAAAATTTTAATTTTAATTGAAATGTTTTGTGAAGAAAAATAAAATAAAAAATTTTAATTAGTTATTTTTAATTAAATGAAATTTTTTTAGATATTTTATTTTTTACAAAATATCATGTTTAAGATGATTTTTTTATAAAATCAGATATCTTGAAAATTTGTAAGAATTAATTTCAAGTTTTGAATTAATTAAATAGAAAAATATTTAATCAAAATAAATTATTATTTTTCAAAAAATATGGAATGAAAAATAAAATAAATAAATGCTTCTAATCACTATCTTAGCTGAAAAACTGGAGAAAAAACTGTGCATTTATAAAATTTTACTTGTTACGCATTTGAACACAAAAAAATAGTTTTGCAAATCAAAATATTTGGAATCGTGTACACGGAAAGATATTTGATTCTTTCAGATCGTGCAATTTTTAAAATTGATAAATTTATTTTAATTAAACGAATTTTTATAACCCTAAAAAATGTATTAAAAATTTAAGTGAGAGAGAAAATTTATTTATAGATAAATCCTGCGGTCTCCATCACCAGTTTGTAGGCGATGTAATTAAATTCTACGTGTTGGTAGTAAGGCCTCCTCCCCATCGGACAGATTAATTGCGATATCGCCAGTACAAACCTCATTTAGGGATAATTCTAAATAATTGTTAGTATGTATCACTTCTCTATCTGAAGGATTTATTGTAAAGAAATTGATTTGGGATTAGGTGATGGTGAACACTTAGCTGTATATAATAGTATTCTCTCTATCAGAGTCATTGCTATTATATATATTGCCGAAGCTATGACAACTATTTAATTTTACTCAGTAGGGTCAGTTACATAGATAGTAAAATTAATAAGAATTGGTCTATCTGGTTAAATGATGGATAGTAGACGTTCACCAATCGTGGCATACTATTCATTGGATACTAGGCTATTGGCGAATTTCTTTTAAAATGGTAATTTTGCTCATCATAATTAATGATATTTTTTAATTATGTGATTCTTGGGAATAAAATAGTTTTTAAAAAACTCGCTTCAATACTCAAACAAAATAAACTTATCGGACCAACTTATGTTGACTGGAAACATAACTTGGCTATATCTTTAACTACAAATAGTATTTCTTCAATACCAAGAAATGTATTTATTTTTGAAAAAGATTCTTTTTCTAGGCTGAAAGACATGAATAAGAAAAATGTTCAGAAATAGGGAGACACGATTTCCAGGGTAGTTAGTGGGCACGGACTAGTGTGAAAAATTTGAAAGACAGATGCTTTCAATGTAACCAGACACGGTATTAGAAAAAGTAATGTTCAATTTATCTCAGTAAGCAAAACATAAAGGGTAATTTCTGTTCGCTGGTAGTTGAAACATGTTTAACTGTGTTATCTATCGGTACCTAGTGTGTAGATATATGAGCCACTAATCATGTCTGTAATTCTTTGCAAAAATTTCAGGAAATCAAGTAACTCAGTGATGGAAAAATATACCTACACATGGACAATAATATAAGGGTGACAGTAGTTGCAGTAAGAGATGTCACTCTCAGTTTTAGTAGAGATAGGATACTTCTTCTGAAAGATTGTCTTTATGTACCTTTGATTAGAGAAAATCTACTTTCAGTCTCGAGCTTAATAAAGAACAAATATTCTATTCATTTTGGTGACCATATGGTTGTGAAGAAAAATAAATATTTTATTTGTTCTGGTACATTGACGGATGATCTGTATATCGTATCTCTTTTTTCTCCTACACTGTAACTAACTGAAATGAATAAAACAACTAATTTATCATATAAGAGAAAGTTTTATTCTTTATTGAACTAAACGTTTCTTTGGCACTTATGCTTGGGTTATATTAATCTAAAAATGATAAACATGCTAGTAACAGATGGACCTTTGAGTTCATTAAATGTATAAGCACTTTCAGTTTGTGAATCTTGCTTAGAGGGTAAGATGACTAAGAAGCCCTTTTCGGCCAAAGGTTATAGAGCTAAAGAACCGTTGGAGCTGGTTCATTCTGATGTGTGTGGTTCTATGATAATCCGGGCTAGAGGTGGCTTTGAGTACTTCATTAGTTTCATTGATAACTATTCAAGTATGGATACATTTATCTGATGCACTGCAAGTCTGAATGTTTTGAGAAATTCAGAGAATTCAAGGCGGAGGAAAAAAAGCTTCTAGATAAAAGTATCAAATCACTACGATTCAACCGTGGAGGAGAATACCTCTTTGGAGAGTTTAAGGACTACGTGTCATCAGTGGGGTTTACATTCCAATTGACTGTACCTGGCACTTCGCAACAGAATGATGCAGCAGAAAGAAAGAATATGCCTCTTATAGAGATGATAAAGTCTATGATGAGTTATTCAGGTAAACCCAATTTATTTTGGGGACTCGCTATAGAGACAACAACTTACATTCTAAACTTGGTATGTTCTAAGTCAATGCCTTCTACTCTCACAGAATTGTAGACTACGCGTAAGCCAAGTTTGAAACACATTCGAATTTGGGGGTGCCCAGTGCATATGCTAAAAGGGAACACAGGTAGGTTAGAACCGAGGACATATGTCTTTTTTTTGTGGGGTATCCCAAGGGAACGAAGGGTGGACTTTTATAATCCGAACAATCAGAAGGTCATTGTTAGCACAAATGCCCGATTCTTGGAAGATGATTATATTATGGACCACATGTCCAAAAGCACTATTGTTCTAGAAGAACTGAGAGAAAATACCAGTAGAACGGAAGAGGAACCACAAGTCATTGATATTCTATTACCTCGTCGTAATGAAAGGATTATCGGGACAGTTGCAAATCAAGAATAAGGTGCTGATGCACAGGATTTAGATTCTGCACAGCGTGTTACTACTAGTACACAGATACAGGTAGTAACTCGTCGTAGTGGGAGGATTGTTCATCAACCTGATCGGTATATGTTCTTAGGAGATTCTTTTGATAAGATCCCGACAGAACTAGATATCGAACCCTGTAACTATAATGAAGCACTACAAGATAAAGATGCAGATATTTGGCAAAGGGCTATGGATTCAGAGATGGAGTCTATATATTCCAGTAAGGTCTGAAAACTTGTACAACCACCCCAATGGATAAAATCCATTAGATGCAAGTGGATCTACAAGAGGAAGAGATGGGAAGGTTGAAACTTTCAAAGTTAGGCTTGTTGTAAAAGGGTTTACTTGGAAAGAAATGATCGATTATGAGGAAACCTTTTTGCCGGTAACCATGCTTAAGTCTATCCAGATTTTCTTATCCATTGCTGCTCATTTCGACTACAAAATCAGGAAAATGAATGTCAAGACAACTTTCCTTAACAGAAGTCTTGACGAGTGTATCTATATGATACAACCAGACGGATTCATTGCAAAGGGATAGGTACACATGTTGTGTAATCTTGAGAGATCAGTTTATGGACTTAAGAAGACATCATGGTCTTGGAACACTCGATTTGATCAAGCTATAAAGTCTTATGATTTTGATGAGAGTCCGGATGAGTTCGGTGTGTATAAGAAGCATGACAAAAGCGTAATAATTTTCCTAGTATTTTATGTAAATAATATCTTGCTCATCAAAAATGATGCGGGGACATTATCTACGATTAAAGTATGGTTACCTGAGCAGTTCGATATGAAGGACTTGGGCGAAACTAGTCACATCCTTGAGATGAAGCTTCTGCGAGATCGAAAACAAAGGATATTGGGTATATCACAAGAAAAGTATATCGATGATATTCTTGCTCATTTTAGCATGCAAGATTTCAAAAAAGGATTTTTCCATTTCAGGCATGAATTACTTTATCCAAGGATCAGTATCCAAAGTCACCTAATGAGATAGAGAAGATGGAGGCGGTTCCTTATGCTTCAGTAGTTGGAAGTCTCATGTATGCTATGCTTTGCACTAGACCCGACATTTATTTTGCCGTTAGCATGGTTAGTAGATATCAGTCTAACCCAGGATAGGAGCATTGGAATGCAGTAAAGAATATAATCAAGTACTTAAAAAGGACTAAGGATTATATATTGGTTTACTAGGCAGACAGTTTAGTACATTTGGGGTACACAAACTTAGATTTTCAGTCAGACAAGAATTCTCACAAGTCTATCTCAGGATATGTGTTTACCTTAGGAGATGGAGCTATTAGTTGGAGAAGTATCAAGCAGTCCTATATTATTGATTCCACCATGGAGGCCGTGTATGTGGCGACTTCTAATGCAGCTAAGGAGGCCATTTGGCTCAAGAACTTTTTGTTGGATTTAGACATGATTCCTTCAGTTCAGTTGGCTATTATACTTTATTGTGACAATAGCGAAGCGGTTGTAAACTCGAATGAGCCAATGGCCCATAAGAAAGGAAAGCACATTGAGCTTAAGTATCACCTGATGTGAGAAATTGTACAAAGAGGTGATGTTGTTGTGACCAAGATTGCTTCAGAAGACAACCTTACATATCCTTTTACAAAGAGTTTACCGGCTAAGAATTTTGATAGTCATATAGAGGGTATGGGAGTTAGATGTATGGCAGTATAATTTTGAGTATAAGTGGGAGATTGTTGGGGTTAGTATACTGAAAATTATATTTTTAGTATTTAATTTTATTTTTTAATAAAATTAATTTTTTATTTTATGAGCAATATATGCATATCATTTCTTTAATGTTATGTATGGAAGCCCAATATTCTAAACAGTATTTAATTTGGCGTGTAGAGTACGGATTGTACACAGAAGATCATATTTTAGATTCTTGTAGAATATAAGTTTTATGTTTACAGTTTAGATGGAAATGAACATACCATCAGTACAACTGTAGCACAGAGTTTTAGTAGGTCAGTCTTAGTTATAGAGAATAGATAATAACGTCGTATATTGTTTTGACTCTTTGTGCTAGTACACTTTGTCTGTATTGAACTGGACACATTAGGGTATTTAATTTTATACGAACTATATAAATTAATTCACACATTGAGGTTAATATGATTAGTGTTTATACTCTTAATTCTAAAATAATTATTAATTTGTGTATATTTAATATTCGTTGTTTTGATTCATTAGAGGGTGCGATCTTATATAGGTCTATAGTCCCGGTGAGTTGGATAGCAGTATTATTTATATGGTGAATATTAATTATTAACGGAATACACGTCCTGAAAGATCGAGATTGATGATACCTTCTTAAGAAAGCTTATAAGTTTTGATCGGGCCAAACCCAGCAGGTAGATTTGATTTTTTGGCATCAAATAAATTAAGCAGAAGGGCTTAAGGATTTACAAGATGCCGATTAAATTAAATTGTCAGTAATTAAATTTAATTGGCGAGTATCGAAAATCTTAACATAGTGAGAAATAATAAGCATTTAATAATATGAGCTCAATGCAACGAGGTTTTGAGATTATAGGTCAAAGTACAATTATAGTTCTTTACTGGTATAGACTGTAATTTAGTGTTTTATGAAAATGATAGAAATTCCTGTGAGATTTTCATAATTTTAGATACCGCTATGAGGTTTGCTTAATTGCAGAAATCGCTTATGAGTGTTTGTGTTCCACTAGAAGTCTTACTCGTAATTAGTCCACAAGTCCTTGCTATAGCCCTATAAATATGCGGGTAGGCTGAACTAGTTTCATAACTTGTCTTAATGACTAAAATTATCCAGGTTCTGCTATTACGAGTTATTGATAGATTATAACTCATACTACATTCAAGAATCGCTTAAAGAAATACAGTAGAAGGTCTGACAGGAGCTTCAAGTCAAAATCAGAAACGTAGTTGAAGATTTGACCGGTAAAAATGTATTCTTCTACATTAACTTTGGTTGCACATGTTTTCATTTTGATTGTTCGACATTGAAAGTTTTATCTGGAGACCATTTCGGCGTTTGCCCATCCAGTTATTTATTTTTTTGAAAGTCGTTTGTAAAAATAATGATCTTGACAGTTTTACCTCCAACAGCAACGTGCTTGTAGCCCTTTGGTAGGTTGCTCCTGCGTTCTTCAGCCCAAACGACATGTCCCTATAACAATAGGTCCACCAAGGTGTCGTGAAGGTAGTCTACTCTCAGTCTTCCAGCGCCATCAAAATCTGATTGGACCCTCAAAACCCATCCATGAAAGATACGAGCGCATTCTTGGTAATGTTGTCTACCAATACATCTATGTGAGGGGAGAGGGAAGTCATCCTTAGGGCTAGCCTTGTTGAGGCCTCTAAAGTCAACACACACTTGGATCCTTCCATCCTTCTTCAGTTTTAGGATAATGTTGGCAACCCACTTTGGGTACTCTGTAACCATGAGAAATTCGGCGTTTATCTACTTGGTAACCTCTTCGTTGATCTTGAGTGTTCAATTCGGTCTGATCCTTCTAAGATTCGGCTTAACGGGTTTAGCATTAGGGTAAAGGGGGATTTGGTGCTGTACGATGTCGGGATCTATGCTGGGTATATTGTTGTAGGTCTTCTTAGAGGAAAAATTACCAAGATCATTATTGCTGTAAATGATTTTTTGATAAAAAAAATTAGACAGGCAATCGTAGAAACGGGCTCCAGATAAAACTTTTGATACCGAACGATCAAAATTAAAACCCATGCCACCATAGTTAATTTAAAAGAATACCTTTTAGGTCGATTCTCCAACTATGAACTTTTTGATTCTGAGTTGAAGCTCCTGTTAGACCTTCTACTGTATTTCTTTATGCAATTTTCAAATGTAGTCTGGACTACGATCATTCAAGAACTCGTATCAGTAGAACCTGGTCAACCTTAGTCTTAAAGATGAGTTATGAATTTGGTTCAGCCTACCAGTATATTTATAGCGCTACAGCAAAGACCTATGGAGTAATTATGACAAAAACTTCTAGTGTAACCCAGATACGTATCCAATAGTTTCTGCAATTTTCATAAAATACTAAATTATAGTTCACACCACTAAAGAACTGTATTTGTACTCTAAGCCATAATCTCAAGACCATATTGCATTGAGTTCCTGTTATTAAATACTTAACTAATCTCCCCACGTTAAGATTCTTAATACCCGATAATTAAATTTAATTACTAATAATTTAATTTAATCGGCATTTTTAAAATTTCTAAAACCTTTTCGCTTAACTTAATTGACCACTGGATAATTAAATTTACCTGTGAGGTTTTGCCCAGTCAAAACTTATAAGTTTCCTTAAGGGGTATCATTAATCCCAATCATTTAGGACATGGATTCCGTTAATAATTAATATTCACTATATAAATAATACTGCTGTTCAACTCACCGAAAATATAGACTCATATAAGATCGCACATTCTAATGAATCAAAATAACGAATATTAAATATATGCAAACTAATAATTATTTTAGAATTAAGAGCATAAGCACTCTTACAATAGCATTGGGGCGTTAATTAATTTATATAGTCAGTATAAAATTAATTACCCTAATGTGTCCTGTTTCAATACACACAAATACTGTGAACAAATATGTTCATTTTCATTTAAACTGTGAACAAATACTTATATTCTGCAAGAATATAAAATCTGATCTTTTGTGTGCAAGTCGTACTCTACACACCAAATTAAATATTATACAGAATAAAGGACATCTATGCATAATATTAATGTTACTTGTTAAGATTCTCATAAAATAAAAAATTAATTTTATTAAAGTAAAATTAAATACTAAAAATAAATAAAATTTATGGTTTTCAGTATACAACCCTAACAATCTCTCACTTATACTCAAAACTATACTGTCATACATCTGAATTTTATGCCATCTACATGACTATTAACAGTCTTAGCCAGTAAGCTCTTTGTAAAAGGATCTGCAAGGTTATCTCCTGATGCAATCTTGGTGAAGCAACATCACCCATCTGTATAATTTCTCGTATCAAGTGATACTTACACTCAATGTGCTTTCCTTTCTTGTGAACTCTTGGTTTCTTTAAGTTTGCAACCGCTCCGCTATTATCGCAGTAAAGTGTAATAGCCGACTGAACTAAAGGGACCACGTCTAGATCCAACAGGAAGTTTCTGAGCTAAACCACCTCCTTGGCTGATTCAGAAGCTGCCACGTACTTGGCCTCCATGGTGGAATCAGTAATGCAGGATTACTTGATACTCCTCCAACTAATGGCTCCACCTTCTAAAGTAAACAGATATCCTGAGGTAGACTTACGAAAATTTTTGTCTCACTGAAAATCTGAGTTTGTGTACCCTAAATGTACTATACTGTCTGCTTGATAAACTAACATATAATTCTTAGTCCTTTTCAAGTACTTGATTATATTCTTTACCGCAGTCCAATGCTACTGCCCTGGGTTAGACTGATATCTACTAATGATGCCAGCGGCAAAGAAAATGTCAAGTCTAATGCAAAGCATAGCATACATTATGCTTCCTACTGTCGAAGCATAAGTAACTGCTTTCATCCTCTCTACCTCATCAAATGCCTTAGTACACTAATCCTTGGATAGAGTGATTCCGTATCTAAAAGGGAGAAACCCTTTCTTAAAATCCTACATTCTAAAATGAGTAAGGATATCATCGATATACTTTGCTTGTAAAAAGCCTAACATCCTTTGTTTCTGATCTCGCACAAGCTTGATCCCTAGGATGTGACTGGCTTCTCCCAAATCCTTCATATCAAGCTATCCAGATAACCATACTTTTACCATAGATAATGCCCCTACTTATTTTTCTATGAGCAAGATATCGTCTACATAAAGTACTAGAAACATCACTACGCTTCCGTCACACTTTTTGTACACACGGGACTCATTTGGACTCTAATCAAAATTGTAAGACTTTATGGATTAATCAAATCGAGTATTCTAAGGCCTCGATGTCTTCTTAAGTCCATAAATAGATCTCTTAAGCTTACACAACATGTACTCTTGGTCATTCGCTATGAAATCGTCTAGTTGTACCATTTAGATACACTCGTCAAAACTTTCATTAAAGAAAGCTGACTTGACATCCATTTGCTAAATTTTGTAATCGAAATGAGCAGCAATAGATAAGAAAATCCAAATAGATTTAAGCATAGCTATCGGCGAAAAGGTTTCCTCATAATCGAGCCCTTTTTTCTGAGTGAACCCTTTTGCAATAAGCCTAACTTTGAAAGTTTCAACCTTCTCGTCTGCTCCTCTCTTCCTCTTGTAGATCCACTTACATTCAATGAGTTTTATCCATTTGGGTGGTTCTACAAGTTTCCAGTCTTGATTAAACTACATAGATTCCATCTCTAAATTTATAACCTTTTGCCAAAGATCTAAATTTTTGTCCTGAAGCGCTTCATTGTTGTTACAGGATTTAGTATCCAGTTCTGTCGGGATCTAGTCAAAAGAGTCTCCTAAGAACATATACCGATCAAGTAGATGAACAACTCTCCCACTACAACGAGGCACTATTTGTGTCTATGTACTAGCAGTAACACGTTGTGCAGAATCTGAACCCTGTGCACTAGTACCTTATTCATAATTTGCACCTATCCCGATAATCTTTCTACTACAATGAGGCAATGGGATATCAGTGACTTGTGATTTCTCTTTTGTTCCATTAGAATTTTCTCTCATTTCTTCTAAAATAATTTCACTATTGGGTTTATGATCTATAATATAATCATCTTCTAAGAATCGGGCATTGGTGCTAATAATGACCTTTTAATCCTTAAGATTATAAAATAGACCACTCTTCATTCTCTTGGAATACCTGGTAAGGAAACAGACTTCTGTTCTCGGTTCAAACTTACCCGCCTTTCCTTTCAGCACATGTGCTAGACACCCCCAAATCTGAATATGTTTCAGACTAGGCTTATGCCCGGTCTATAATTTTATGGGAGTAGAAGGTACTGACTTAGAAGATACCAAGTTCAAAATATAAGCCACTATCTCTAATGCGAGTCCCCAAAACAAATCGGATAAACCTGAATAACTCATCATGGTCATTATCATCTCCATAAGAGTCATATTCTTTCTTTCTGCTACACCATTCTACTGTGGGGTGCCCGGTACAGTCAATTGGGATATAATTTCTTCTGATGATAAGTAGTCCCTAAACTCTCTAAAGAGGTATTACCCACCATGGTCGGATCGTAGTGATTTGATACTTTTACCTAGGCGCTTATATGCCCCTGCTTTGAATTCTTTGAATTTCTCAAAACATTTAGACTTTCGGTGCATCAGATAAATGTATCCATACTTTGAGTAGTTATCAATAAAACTGACAAAGTGCTCAAAGCCACCTTTAGAACGAATTGTCACAGGACCACACACATCAGAATGAACCAGTTTCAACAGTTCTTTAACTCTATAACCTTTGGCCAAAAATAGTTTTTTGGTCTTCTTACCTTCTAAGCAGGATTCACAGACTAAAAGTGCCTTAAGTTCTAATGAACTCAAAAGTCCATCTTCTACCAATTTGTTTATCCTTTTTAAATTAATATGACCCAAGCGTAAATGTCAAAGAGACGTTTGGTTCATTAAAGAAGAAAACTTTCTCTTATATGGTAAATTAGATGTATTATTCAATTCAATTAGTTACAGTGTAGAAGAGATAGGAGATACGACATATAAATCATCCACCAATGTACTAAAAAAAATAAAATATTTATTTTTTTAACAACCACAGAGTCATTAAAACGAACAATTGAATTGAATAATACATCTCTACTCAAACTGAGAATGATATCTCATACTGTAACTACTGTCACCCTTGTATTATTACCCATATGCAGATATATTTTTCTATTACTAAGCTGCCTGATTTCTTAGAACCCCTGCAAAGAATTGCAGACATAATTAGTGGCTCTCATATCTACACACTAGGTACCGATAGATAATACCGTTAAACATGTTTCAACCACCAGTGAATAGAAATTACCTGATTTGTTCTGCTTACTGAGAAAAATTGGACACTTTTTTTTCAATGCCCAAACTGGTTACAGTGATAGCACTTGCCTCTCGGCTTCTTCACACTAGTTTTTAATCCCTTGACTGTTTTTGGACCTCTGCCTCCATGTGTGTGAGACCTAATTTTGTTTCTTTTTTATTTTATATATATATATATATATTCAATGTGTTGGTTTATGTTTCATCGTTGTAGAACATCATGTATATATGTGTTTTACGCCTTTTTAGGTTTTAAAAGGGCTTGTTTGGTTGGCTTTGGGGCTGTAAAACCTATTTTTGACGCACGAGTTGTTTTCTCCGTCATCCAGTCTACTAGACAGGGTGATCTAGTCAATTGGGTCAACAGGGTGCTGGTTCAATCGACTGAGTTGGGTAGGTCAATCGACTGAGTTAGGCAGTTTAGTCAATTGAATTGAGTTGGTGGAGCTTTTTAACTTTCCAGTGGCCATCGTCAATCGACTGAAGGGGGAGGTTCAGTCGACTAACCTCCTGTTTTGGCATGGTCTATAAATATCCAGTCCTAGATATTTTCTTAGATATTTTCTTTTTCATATCAAACCTCCACCTTCTTTCTAACTTTTCGAAGGACCTGTGCTAGGTTTTTAACGATCAGTTAGTAGATCCTTTCTTTCCTCGCCTTGAGCTTTGCCTCTGTCTAGAAAGAATCTCATTTGACAAAGTTTAATTTTTGAGGCGGCGAGTTTCGACTCATCGAGGTAGGATCCTAGACTATCTTATCGTTAAAGGGTGCTACGTGCGATTATATATTTTTTTACCGTGTAAAAATGCTATAAATATTGATTTTTATATTTAAACCATATTTGTTCGGATAAAAAGCATGTTTTGTACTTTTTTTGATTTATTACATGCTGTGGACATGTGGATGTCTGTAGTTTTCAAAAAAGAGGTTTGAAAACGAGGAGAGTTGTGAAAAGTCTTGAAAATTGTATTTTCGAGATTTGGAGCTAACCCTCTGAGTTGAGTCTCGGATTTTAAATGTTTTGATAGAAATAATGGAAACATTTTAAAAATATTGTTTGGTTTCCATGGTTAATGGATGATGTGGCGGATGACTGTTGGATATTTTTTGTACATAATTAATGTATTGTTTTAAATGTTTTTGTAGTCGAACTACGTGTTAGTTTTTAATGATCCTATAGATGTTTTGTGATAGTGTGTGTGTGTGTATGTGGGCCACCATTGCTCCTTGGTGAAAGTCTAAAAACTGGCGTGACTAGGTGCTTCGCTCCTTCGGGTTAATTCCCGTAAAGAAGTGAGTAGGTGCTTTGCTCATTCGATTTAAACTCATAAGGAAGTGGTTTCCCCCGTGTGTGGCTTACGTTGTTGTGACTCCATTAGAACTTGTCATTACCTAGCAAGTCTATGTGGCTTGGGTCTAGGGTAACAGGCAGGAGTTTATAGTTGTTACCTTTGTCCCAGGTGTGACAGAGTGGGTACATAAGAATTTTTGTCGGTTGTGTGAACTGAGTGGAAAATAACACTTGTTCCATCTGCTCCCTGTTTTGACTCTGCTCCATCTGTTCCTCCTGTTGCATCCACATCATCATCCATTCCAGTTCAAGTCGACAACACTGCAGTTCTCTCTACAATCAACTCTCAGTCTGAAAAAGTCACACTTTTTAAAGACAAAGTCGATTTGAACTTCTTTGATTTGCATCATATTGTCTCCTCTCTTTCTAAAAAAGTCAAGGCTGTTGAAAAATTAAATCGTTCCTTGAGAAAGGAAATTGAACGTGCAACGGATACCAGACGGTAATTGTGTCGTACAGTGGACTATAGTATCGTCTCCATTGTCAATGCGAACAATGCCATCCTACAGCAAGTTCGCAAAGAATACGATCAAGGCATCGTCACCACTGTTCACACTCAGTCCCAAAAAGTAGAAGTACACCTCACCTGGATCAAGGAGGCTTGGGCCAAACAATTCAAGCACAAGAAAATGAAGGAAGAAAGAGCCATGCGACTCAAGCAAGAAGCAGATCTTGCCTTGGCAGCAAGATATGAGGCCATGGCAGCGGCTTAAGCGAAGGATGAACGCTCATGTGCAGCCAAAGAACGAGATTCCGGAAGCAAAGAGCGAGCCAAAGCCAAGAAAGAATTCAAGAATTCATAGATGACCAGTAGCTCCAATTTTTTTTGATAATTACAGAAGGGGAGAAGAAAAGGGGAGAAAAGAAGAAAAAGGAGGGGAGAAGGAAAGGGGAGAAAAGAAGAAAAGGGAGCACAGTAGTGAAGGGGAGAGAAGAGAGTTTAAGTAGAAGTTTCAAAATTTTTCTTTAAAATTTTTGTTGGAAGTTGAAGTTGTAATGTAAACATCTTTTCTTTTAATTGATTAATCACCTTACACACATTCACTGGTTTGCACAAGTTCTAATAAATTCTGAATGCTTCTTGATCATTTGTGCAAATCATGTTAAAAAGTATATGCTTTCATTCTAATGTATGCCTAGCTCTATCATTGCATTTATTGTTTAAGGCATATCGATAAGGAGAGAACCCTTGTTGAAAATTTTTTAAATTATTTTCTAAAATATGGTAATATGGTTATAATCATCAAAAAATGAGAGATTGTTAGCCCAAGGAGCTTTTTATTTTAATTTTGATGATTTTCATAATTCATTTTCTAAGAATAAATGGATTTAAATGGATAGTATTTTATATTTTCAAAATGAAAGTGTTAACACATTTTGAACAATCAAAATTGATACCTTAGCAAAAAAGAAATGACTTTTATCTCAAAAGGTTCAAATACTTAAGTATTCTTTGAATAGAATTTTTTGTGTTGATCTTAATTAAAAATTAAGTTAAATACTTTTAACCCAAAGTATACTTAAAGCTTATCAAGTGTGTCAACACCCATTGATCAAATGGTTTGACACCTTAACTGTTTTTCAAGTTGATCTTCAAGTACCAAAAAGATAGTGTCGACACAAACTAGTTTTGTATCCACACAAAAGTGCCGAAGTGCCAAGGAATCATTTTGAGTCTACACAAACATATTTTATGTCGACACAAAAGTGATCCTAACTTTTGGTTTTCGGAAGTTTGGGTCGACACAAATGAAAATTATGTCGACACAGAACAACTGAGACCTCCTGCAGATTTTTGGTGTTGATCCCACCACAAATCGTGTCGATCCAAAAGTCCCGAGCCTGCCGGCAGAATTTTGGTGTCGACTCCAAGAAGATTTGTGTCGACACAAAACAACCGAAGCTGACTGAAGAATTTTGGTATTGACCCCAAAGCACATTTGTGTCGACACAAAAGTACCAAAACTCCCTCTAGAGATTTAGTGTCGACACAAGAGACAAGTTGAGTCGACATAAAATGGTTCCTCCAGATGCTGAAGTTTCAAACGAGTCGACACCAGATTCATTTGTGTCGACCCCAAAACGTTGGAAGGTAGAGTGCAGAATTTGTGTCGACTTTTCAGAAGATTCGTGTCGACCCAACCACTTAAAGATTCCTGCCCTAGACACCAAAGCTATTTGTGTCAACCCTAAAAATGAAAATTCAAAATACGGCAGATCTCAACGGTTTGATTTTTGGCATTTATTGCCCCCACCTACCTCCAACAGTCAAGAACTCATAAGAATTTATATAAGGAGTTACTTCTCAGCATTTAAGAAGGTTGGAGACTTTCATTTACTGTTCTATTTCTCAAACCAATCTCAGAAATCATCAAGCTCACGTTTATTGCTATAATTCCTGTTCTTGTTCCTCATTTCTCTTTACCATTTCCTTTATTGTAACTCAATCTTATAAAGAGAGTGAGTATTCTTCATTTATTACATCTCATTTATTGTAATCAAAGGGGAGTCACCCTTTAGCCTTTGAGTGAGTGAGAGAAACTAATCAAAGAAGAGTTCAAGAGAGATTAGAAGAAAACAGGGGCTTGTTTTCATAGGATCTTCTTGAAGCTATACATGCTTGTGAATGTGCTCGTAAGCATTCAAATAACTCAAGGGAAATCTTGAAGCTTGTAAAGGTTTAGAATACGCTCGAAAGTATTCTGAATAGTAGAAATACTCAAGGAAGATCTTGAGAAGTGGACGTAGGCTAGGATAAAGCCGAATTACTATAAATCGCTGGTGTCTGGTTCTTTTTCTCTAGTTCTCATCTTTTAATATTTGGAATACTTATATATCTGCATATCTTACTTTATTGTAATATTAAAATATTTCTAAAAAAGTTTTTAAATTGCTATTTAATTTTTAAAAGACCCAATTCACCCCCCTTTTGGGTTGCCTAGTTCTAGCAATTGGTATCAAAGCTTCGGCTCTTGCTTTTGACTTAACAGTT
The DNA here is from genome assembly GCA_034768845.1 of Heliamphora exappendiculata. Lineage (NCBI taxonomy): Eukaryota > Viridiplantae > Streptophyta > Magnoliopsida > Ericales > Sarraceniaceae > Heliamphora > Heliamphora exappendiculata. The sequence goes on along the minus strand of JAOTRH010251242.1, from coordinate 324 downwards.
TAAGAGTTTTATATGGCAACCACTAGTATTTGACCTATCCAATCTGAAAGTCAATCGACCAATAGACCTCCCTTATTCAATGGAACAAATTACAGTTATTGGAAGGTTAGAATGAGAATCTATATTCAAGCCGTAGATTACGACCTTTGGCCGGTTATCATAAGTGAACCCAAAAGACCCACCAAAATCGTTGAAGAGGCTACTGTCCGTAAACTAGAGGCCGAATGGACTGAGACTGACATAAAAAAGATACAAAAAAATGCTAAAGCCATGAATCTCCTATATTGCTCACTTGACCCAAATGAGTTCAATAGGATCTCTACA
>JAOTRH010251132.1:0-40115 GCA_034768845.1 Heliamphora exappendiculata | reverse complement strand
AGTCAGTATAGAATTGATCATCCCGTTGATCCTGCTCAATACACTCCAAGTGTACTAACACATCGAGCTCGAACATCGAATTTTCAAAACTTGAATTCGACCTGTTTGACCTAGCCAAGACCAGCTACTATAACGATGTACTACAATCGTACCAATAGAATGTCTGGGTCCACTGCGATTGTGAGCCTACCTGTATAATCTGTCAGAACCTATGACACGATCTTTCATGCAGCATGCACCGAGTCAAATACTGGACAAAGTATACTGACTATGCGTTCATTCATCACAAATATAAATATGAAATCCCGAATGCACAAATATCTCAAATATTTCTCATTAATATGCCAGGGATCAAGAATAAAATACCTAAAAAGCATGACTTTTCAGTATATATTCCTAACAGGGATCTATATACCCGTCCGGCGGCAATGTCTTATTTTAAACCACGAGTTAGTAGGGTCACATAGATGTGATCTGGGTGTGTGCGTGCGTGTGTGCGCATTGGTGAACTGGTGTTTTCTGATGAAAAATCGTTTTGAGGCTTGTGTTATCCTACTAAAAAACTGGTGGTTTTTAAGATGAAAAATCTTTGAGTCTTATGTGATTAGGTCAAATTTTAGGTTATATGATTGCATAACCTACTTTTCGGTCTTATAGTCTGTTTCTTTTGGGCTTCGGCTCACGGTGTGAAATTTTATTGTAAAACTTTTTTCAGGTGAATGTGGTTCTATAGGTTAACCTTGGGGTGCCTGGAGGTGGCTGATGACAAGACTTCTGTTTTGTCTTGATAGGTGGTTTATACCTTTCTGTGTATATTTCATGTTTGGATGTAACATGTTGTAAAGCATATGTAATTATTATGAATGTATGCATGATTTATCACTTTCAAGAGAACCATTGGTTGGTTGTTATTTTTCGTAGTTTCTTATTACATTTTTTATTGGTTGGTGTAACGGTTTACAAAAAATGAGGGTTTTCAATAGGTTTATGTTTCATTCAAACCCTTGTGTTTCGAGGAAGATTTTGGAACGGCCAAAACTTCTTTTAAAAGATTTTTTTAATCCAAAACTTGTATTTTGTTTTTAAAGGCATGGATTTTAGGCCGTAACCTTAGTCTTTCGGGCTAAATCAAATACTACCTTCAGTAGTATGTTTTTATAAGGGTTTTAGCCTCGTTTGGGCTTTAAAGTTTTCATCCGTTTGTGTTGCCAGTTTTGGTGGTTGTTAAGTGGCTTTTCGCGTGTCCAAGAATTTAGGGCCTGACAGTTTTCGAGCATATTTTTTGACAAAAGAATTCTACTTTTCAAGATCTTTCCAACAATATAAAATACATCGAAAATGGAGTTCGGATGAGGTCGGAACAGCCTCGGAAAGTTGGCGATTAAAGGCGGTAGCGCTGGATGCGGCGGTAGCAGTTTTGGGCAGTATTTTCAATAGTTTTCCAGGGTATTTTTGAGCATTTTTTTTTATAGAAAATTAGTACTTTTAAAGATCTTTCTTCTGATATAAAGTACGTCAAAATCGAGTTCGGGAGGAGACCGAAAAAGCCCCGGGAAGTTGGCTGCGCAGTACTGTGGTGGGCAGCAGTGTTTTTTGAGGTTCGGGCCATTTTTTGTCGTTTTTCAAGCAATTTTCTAGCATATTTTTTTATGGAAGAATCTCATATTTAGAGAGCTTTTCAACCATACAATACTCGTAAAAAACGGAGCTTGAATGAGGCAGCAAGAGCCGCCTGAAAGCGAGGGCAAAGCGACGCTGGCGGTGGCTAATGGTGGTCCGGTGGTTTCTCTCTCCTAGGGTTGCTTTGTGTTGATTTTCTAATGTATACAAGACAGATATGATATATCAGTATATATCATATAGTATCAAGAAAGCTTGATGCAATCAGAACACAGGAATCAGAGATAAAAGATGACTATTACAGCTTATCCTCTTTAAGAGACTAGAAAATTTTAGCATTTTACTTCGATTATAAAACAGAGATATATGGATATCATGTTTATATATATATGAACTGCGTGGATGATTGTATATTTGTTTTACTTTTCTTGTTAATTTAATTAATTTGAAATTTTGACTTTAATTAAAATATTTTATAGTAAAAAATAAATTTAATTTTTTTTTAATTAATTAATTTTAATTAAATGAAAATTTGTTAAATATTTTATTTTTTTTACAAAATATCTCGTTTAAGATGATTTTTTTAAAAATCAGATATCTTAGAAAAACATGAAAATTAATTCCGATTTTTAAATTAATTAAATAGAAAAATATTTAATCAAAGTAAATTAATATTTTTTGAAAAATGTAAAACAAAAAATAAAATAAATAAACGCCTTTAATCACTACCTTAACTGAAAAGCTGAAGGAAAAATTATCGGCAATAAGACCTTTCTCCCCAACGGACAGATTAATTGCGGTATCGCCAGTACAAACCTCCTTTAATGATAATTCCAAATAATTGTTAGTGTGGATCACTTCTCCATCTGAAATGTTCATTACGAAGCGATTGATTTGAAATTAGGTGATGATTAACACTTAGCTGTATATTATAGTATTCTCTCCATTTGAGTCATTGCTATTATATACTAGACTGAAACTATATCAGTTATTTACTTTTACTTGGCATGATCAGTTGCCAAGATAGTAAGATTAAAATGAATTGACATGTCTGGTCTTATGAAGGATAGTAGACATCCTCCCATCGAGTCATGCTATTATCAGGTTACCATACTGCTGCCAAATTAATTTTAAAATGAAAGAGGGAATCAAATTAAAATAAATTTAAAATTTTGCTCATCATAATTAACTTTTTTTTAATTATGTGATTCTCAGGATTAAAATGGCTTTCAATCCACTCGCTCTAATATTTAAATAAAACAAACTAACGGGACTGAATTTTGTTGACTATAAATGTAACTTGGATATAGTTTTAACTACAAATGGTATTCCTTCAATACCAAGAAATTGTTTGTTTCTAAAAAAGGTTCTTCTTCTGGGCCAAAGGACATGAAGAAGAAAAAGGTTCTGAAATAGGAAGACACAATTTTTAGGGTAGTTAGTGGGCTACGGATTGGTGTGAAAAAGCCGAAAGACAGATGTTTTCACTACAACCAGACCCGGCACTGAAAAAAGCTATATCCAGTATTTCTCAAAAGGCAAAACAAACAGGCTAATTTCTGTTCACTGGTTGTGGAAACATGTTTAGCGGTGTTATCTACCGGTACCTTGTGTGTAGATACGAGAGCCACTAATCATGTCTGCAATTCATTGCAGGGGTTCCAAGAAACTCGACAACATAGTGATAGGGAGATTTACCTGCATATGGACAATAATACAAAGGTAACAGCAGTTGTTATAGGAGATGTCACTCTCAGTTTTGGTAGAGATTGGATTTTAATATTGAGAGATTGTCTTTATGTACCTTTCACTAGTAGAAACTTAGTTTCTGTTTCTAGATTGGTTAAAGACGGATGTTTGATTTATTTTAATAACTCTGTGGTTGTTAAGGATAATAAATAGGTTATTTATTCTGGTACATTGGTGGATGATTTTCATTTTATTACTATAATCTCTCCTACACTGCAACTAACTGAAACGAATAATACATCTATATTACCATATAAGAGAAAGGTTCCTTCTTTAATGAACCAAACGTTTCTTTGGCACTTATGAAAATGGTGAGGTCCATGATGAGTTATTCAAGTTTACCCAATTCGTTTTGGGGACTCACTTTAGAGACAGCGACTTACATTCTGAACTTGGTACCTTCTAACTCTGTACCTTTTACTCTCCCAGAATTGTGGACCGGGTGTAAGCATAGTCTGAAACACATTCGGATTTGGGGGTGTCAGCACATGTGCTGAAATGGAACGCGGGTAAGTTGAAACCGAGAACAGAAATCTGTTTCTTTGTAAGGTATCCCAAGGGACTAAAGGGTGGTCTGTTTAATAATCCTAAGGATCATAAGGTGATTGTTAGCACCAATACTCGATTCTTGGAAGATGATTATATTATGGATCACAGGCCCAAAAATAATATTGTTCCGGAATAATTAAGAGAAAATATCAGTAGAACGGAAGAACAAGTACTAATATCCCATTATTTCATCGTAGTGGGAGGATTATCGGGACATGTGCAAATTAAGAATAGGGTGCTGATGCATAGGGTTCTGATTCTGCACAGCGTGCTACTGCTAGTACACATACACATGTAGTGCCCTATCGTAGTGGGAGGGTTATTCATCAACCTGACCGATATATGTTCTTGAGAGAGTCTTTTGACAGGATCCTAACAGAACTAGATACCGAGCCCTGTAACTACAATGAAGCTCTTCAAGACAAAGAAACATATCTTTAGCAAAGGGCTATGAATTCCAAGATAGAATCTATGTATTTTAATTAGGTCTAGGAACTTGTAGAACCACCCGAATGGATAAAACCCATTAAATGCAAGTGGATCTATAAGAGGAAGAGAGGAGCAAACGAGAAGGTTGAAACCTTCAAAGTTAGACTTGTTGCAAAAGAGTTCACTCAGAAAGAAGAGATCGATTATGAGAAAACCTTTTTGCCGGTAGCCATGCTTAAGTCTATCCGAATTTTCTTATTCATTATCGCTCATTTTGATTACAAAATCTGGCAAATTGACGTTAAGACAACTTTTCTTAATGAAAGTCTTGACGAGTGTATCTATATGATACAACCAGACGAATTCATTATAAAGGGCCAAGAACACATGTTGTGTAAACTTAAGAGATCTATTTATGGACTTAAGCAGGCATCGAGGTATTGAAACACTCGGTTTGATCAAGCCATTAAGTCTTATGATTTTGATCAAAGTTCATATGAGTCCTGTGTGTACAAGAAGCGTGACGAAAGCATGGTGATCTTCCTAGTACTTTATGTAGACAATATCTTACTCATCGAAAATGATGTGGAGCATTATCTATGGTTAAAGTATTGTTATCTGGGCAGTTCGATATGAAGAATTTAGGAGAAGCCAGTCATATCCTTGGGATCAAGCTTGTGCGAAATCGAAAATAAAGGATGTTGGGCTTATCACAATCAAAATATATCGATGATATCCTTACTCGTTTTAACATGCAAGATTCTAAGAAAGAGTTTCTCCCTTTCAAGTATGGAATCACTCTATCCAAGAGTAAGTGTCCTAAGTGTTAGGGTCTGTATACTGAAAACTATATTTTTAGTATTTAATTTTATTTTTAATAAATTTAATTGTCCATTTTATGAGAATCTTTATGAGTAATGTATATGTATCATTTCTTTGATATGCATGGATGTCTGATACTCTGTATAGTATTTAATCTGGTGTGTAAAGTATGGCTTGCACACAGAAGATCAGATTTTAGGTTCTTGCAGAATATAAGTTTTTATGTTCACAGTTTAGAAGGAAATGGACATACCATCGGTACGACTGTGGTACAGAGTTTTAGTAGGTTTATCGTGGTTACGGAGAACAGATAATAGCGTCGTCTATTGTTCTGACTCTCTGTGCCATTACACTTTGTGTGTATTGAACGGTACATTTGGGATAATTAATTTAGTACTCACTACTGATTATATAAATTAATTCACACCCCAAGATTATTATGAATAGTGCTTATCCTCTTAATTTTAAAATAATTATTGATTTATATATATTTAATATTCGTTGTTTGCGATCTTACATTGGTCTATATTCTCGGTGAGTTGGATAGCGATATTATTTATATGATAAATATTAATTATTGACGGAATCCACGTCCATATAAGTATTTATCATATAATTAATTTTTCGGCGGTCAAATAAGTTAAGCGGAAGGGCTAAAGGAATATCAAGATGCCGATTAAATTAAATTGTCAGTAATTAAATTTAATTTGCGGGTATCGAGAATCTTAATGTGTGGAGAAATGGTAAGCATTTAATAATAGGAGCTCAATGCAAGAAGGTATTGAGATTATGGGTCAGAGTGCAACTATAGTTCTTTAGTGGTGTAAACTGTAATTCAATATTTTATGGAAATTGCAGAAACCGCTACTGGTTTTCCATAATTGCAGATACTGCTATGCATCGTTCTTTATTTACAGAAACCGCTGGTAGGTGTTTGTGTTCCACTAGAAGTCTTACTCATAATTACTTCTTAGTTCCCTACTGTAGCTCTATATACGCGGGTAGGTTGAACCAGTTTGAGATTAATAAAATTGATAGTTCAAATTTTTATATCATTATTGATATATTATTTATATCTTTCAAGAATTAAAAAAATATATCGGGGTGCTGCCGATACGAGTTCTCAGAGGATCGTAACCCACACTACGTTCGAGGATTGCAAAAGGGAATACGGTAGAAGATCATACAGGAGTTTCAACTCGGAATGAAATCGTAGTTGAAGAATATATCGACAAAAAGGTATTCTTCTAAATTAACTTTGGTAGTACGAGTTTATTTTTGATCGTTCGACGTTAAAATTTTTATCTGGAGCCCGTTTCAGTCTTTACCGGTCCAGTTAATTTTTTATCGATAATCGTTTTTCAAAAACAATAATCTTGGCAGTATTGCCTCCAACAAATTGGTATCAGAGCCGTTTTTTTTTGTTTACGATTGATCGGGGTCGGGTAGATTTAGAACTGTACTAACTTTGTTTTGCAGACGTTCTAATCCCAATTTTATGATCATCATTTATTTTCATGTTTGGTTGAATGCGTTGATGATGATGATTTTTTTTTTTTTTAACCACGGGGGTTGACCGTGTTAAATTTATTAATTTTAGATCGAATGTGAGCTTACGGGATATAGGTTTTGATGTAAAATTATTTTATGTTCTTTAAGTTTTTTTACTAGTTTATTAGAAAAAAACAAAATAAAAATAGGTATGGAAGAATGGCGGTGGATGGCGACGGCAACCGACGGTGGTTCCGGTTGTTTTAGCCGCAAATATTTTTTTTATTGCTCTTCAAATTTTTTTTTGGTTAAATAATTAAAAAAAAAGGAAAAGGAAAAGAAAACAGCTGCCGGTTCCAAGCAATAGCCGCAGCATCAAACATGGCGCAGCAAGCAGCGTTAAGCGCACAAACCAATCCCAGCGCCCTTCAAACAGTGGAGCATCTATTCCCAAACAGTAGCGGCAAAGTGGATTGGTTTGGATTTTTTTTGGGATTGGTTGGGATTTTTTGGATGCTTGGGGGTTGTGCATCAAACCAACACAAACTGTGAAAGGATAGATTCAAGATATCCTGATGCAATCAGAATACAAGAAGTTTATTCAGAACAGTAGACTGAAACTCTTTAGAGTTTCAATGGGATTATAAAATCAGAATTTATATTTATCTTCCATTTAATTCTTTTTAACTGCGTGGATGAGATATTTATTAATTTTACTTATCTTGTCAATTTAGTTAATTTAAATATTCAATTTTAATTAAAATATTTTATAATAAAAAATAAAATTAATTTTTTTTTAAATAATTAATTTTAATTAAATAAAAAAAATTTAGATATTTTATTTTTTACAAAATATCACGTTTAAGATGATTTTTTTAAATCGGATATCATAGAAAAATGTAAAAATTAATTCTGAATTTTAAATTAATTAAATAAAAAAATATTTAATCAAAATAAATTATTATTTTTCAAAAAATATGGAACGAAAAATAAAATAAATAAATGCCTTTAATCACTACCTTAGCTGAAAAGCTAGAGAAAAAATGGTACATTTATTAAATTTTATTTGTTACGCATTTAAATACGAAAAGATGGTTTGATAAACCAAAATCTTTGTAATCGTGTACACGGAAAAATCTTTGATTTTTTCAGATCGTGTGACCTTCGAAAGATGGTTTGATAAACAAAAATCTTTGGAATCGTGTACACGGAAAGATATTTGATTTATTCAGATCGTGTGGCTTTCAAAATTAATAAATTTATTTTAATTAAATAGATTTTTATAACCTTCAAAAATATTTTAAAAATCTAAGTGGGTGAGAAAATTAATTCACAGAAAAATTATGCGGTCTCCATTACCAGTTTGTAGGCGATGCAATTAAACCCTGCGTGTTGGCAGTAAGGCCTTCCTCCTTATCAGACAGATTAATTGCAGTATCGCCAGTACAAACCTCCTTTAGGGATAATTTTGGATAATTATTAGTGTGAATCACTTCTCCATCTGAAGGATTCATTGGAAACGATTAATTTAAGATTAGGTGATGGTTAACATTTAGTTATATATAACAGTATCATCTCCATCTGAGTCACTACTATTATATGCTGGACCGAAACTATGTTAGCAATTTAATTTTACTTGGCATGTTCAGTTGCCTAGATAGTAAAATTAAAAAGAATTAGCCTGTCTGGTCTTGTGAATAATAGTAGACGTCCACCCATCGTGGCATGCTATTCTCGGGTTACCAGGCTGCTGGCGAATTAATTTTAAAATGGTAGAGGGAACCAAATTAAAATGAATTCAAAGTTTTGCTCATCATAATCAACGGTTTTTTTAATTATGTGATTTTCATGATTAAAATAGATTTCAACCCAATCGCTTCAATACTCAAAGAAAATAAACTTACGGAACCAAATTATGTTGACTAGAAATGTAACTTGAATATAGTTTTAACTACAAATGGTATTCCTTCAATACCAGAAAATGTGTCTATTTCAGAAAAATGTTCTTCCTCGGGCTGAAAGGCATGAAGAAGAAAAGGATTCAAAAATAGGAAGACACATTTTCTAGGGTAATTAGTGGGCCACGAACTGGTGTGAAAAAGCCGAAGGGTAATTAGTGGGCCACGAACTGGTGTGAAAAAGCCGAAAGGTAGATATTTTCACTACAACCAAACCCAGCACTAGAAAAAGCTATGTCCAGTATTTGTCTGAAGGCAAAACAAACACGGTAATTTCTGTTCACTGGGTGTGGAAACATGTTTAGCAGTGTTTTCTACTGGTACCTGGTGTGTAGATACGGGAGCCACTAATCATGTCTACAATTCATTGCAGGGGTTCCAGGAAATTCGACAACTTAGTGATGGGGAGATTTACCTGTATATGGGTAATAATACAAAGGTAACGGCAGTTGCAGTAGGAAATGTCACTCTCAATTTTGGAAGAGATCGGGTTTTAATATTGAGAGATTTTCTTTATGTACCTGCCATTAGAAGAAACTTAGTTTTTGTTTCTGAATTGGCTAAAGAAGGATATTTGATTTGTTTTAATAACTCTGTGATTATAAAGATAATAAACGGGTTATCTATTCTGGTACATTGGTGGATAATCTTTATATTATTACTCCAATCTCTCCTACACTGCAACTAACTGAAATGAATAACACATCTAATTTACTATACAAGAGAAAGTTTTCTTCTTTAATGAACCAAATGTTTCTTTGGCACTTACGCTTGGGTCATATTAATCTAAAAAAGATAAATAGACTAATAGAAGATGGACCTTTGAGTTCATTGGAAGTGGAGACACTTTCAGTCTGTGAATCTTGCTCAGAGGGTAAGATGACCAATATGCCGTTTTTGACCAAAGGCTATAGAGCTAAAGAAACCGTTGGAGTTGGTTCATTCTGATGTGTGTGGTCCTATGACAATCTGGGCTAGAGATGACTTTGAGTACTTCATCAGTTTTATTGATGACTACTCAATGTATGAATACATTTACCTGATGCACCGTAAGTCTGAATGCTTTAAGAAATTTAAAAAATTTAAAAAATTTAAAACAGTGGCGGAGAAGGGTCTGGGTAAAAGTATCAAATCACTACGATCCAACCGTGGTGGGGAATACCTCTTTAGAGAGTTTAAGAACTACCTATCATCAGAGGGAATTACATCCCAGTTGACTGCACGTAGCACTCCTCAGCTGAATGGTGTAGCAGAAAGAAGGAATAAGACTCTTATTGAAATGGTAAGGTCAATGATGAGTTATTTAGGTTTATCAGATTCGTTTTGGAGACTCGCTTTAGAGACAGCGGCATACATTCTGAACTTGATACATTCTAAGTCAGTACCTTCTACTCCCACAGAATTGTAGACCGGGCGTAAGCCTAGTTTGAAACACATTCAGATTTGGGGGTGTCCAGGACATGTGCTGAAAGGAAACGCGGGTTAGTTGGAACCGAGGATGGAAGTCTATTTTTTTGTAGGGTATCCCAAGGGAACGAAGCGTAGTCTATTTTATAATCCTAAGGATCATAAGGTCATTATTAGTACCAATGCCCGATTCTTGAAAGAGGATTATATTATAGACCACAGGCCCAATAGCAAAATTGTTCTGGAAGAACTGATAGGAAATACCAGTAGAATGAAAGTGGAACCACAAGTCACTAATATTCCATTACCTCGTCATAGTGGGAGGCTTATCGGGACATGTGCAAATCAAGAACAGGGTGCGGATACACAGGATTCAGATTTTGCATAGCGTGTTACTACAAATACACAGACACAGGTAGTGCCCCGTCATAGTGGGAGGGTTGTTCATCAACCTGATCGGTATATGTTCTTGGGAGAGTTTTTTGACAAGATCTAGACAGAACCGGATACCGAGCCCGGTAACTACAATGAAGCACTACAGACAAATATGAAAATCTTTAGCAAAGGGTTATGAATTTAGAGATGGAATCTATGTATTCTAATCAAGTCTGAAAACTCGTAGAATCACCCGAAGGGATAAAACCCATTGAATGCAAGTGGATCTACAAGAAAAAGAGACGTGCGGACAGGAAGGTTGAAACCTTCAAAGTTAGGCTTGTTGCTAAAGGGTTCACTCATAAAGAAGGGATTGACTATGAGAAAACCATTTTGCCAGTAGCCATGCTTAAGTCTATTCGGATTCTCTTATCTATTGTCGCACATTTCGATTACAAAATTTGGCAATTGGACATTAAGACAGCTTTCTTTAACAGAAGCCTTGACGAGTGTCTTTATATGATACAACCAGATGGATTCATTGCAAAGGACCAGGAGCACTTATTGTGTAAACTTAAGAGATCCATTTATGGACTTAAGCAAACATCGAGGTCTTGGAACACTCGGTTTGATTTTATAAAGTCTTATGATTTTGATCAAAGTCCGAATGAGTCCTGTGTGTACAAGAAGCGTGACGGAAGCGTGGTGATCTTTCTAGTACTTTATGTAAATGATATCTTGCTCATTAGAAACGATGTGGGGGCATTATCGACGGTTAAAGTATGGTTATCTGTGCAATTCGATATGAAGGACTTGGAATAAGCCAGTCACATCCTTGGGATCAAGCTTATACGAGATCAGAAACAAAGGATGTTGGGCTTATCACAACCAAAATATATCGATGATATCCTTACTCGTTTTAGCATACAGAATTCCAAGCAAGGGTTTCTCCCTATCAAGCATGGAATCGCACTATCCAATAATAAATGTCCTAAGACACCTGATGAGATAGAGAGGATGAAGGCGGTTCCTTATGCTTCGGCAATAGGAAGCCTCATGTATGCTATACTTTGTACTAGACCCGACATCTATTTTTTTGTTGGCATAGTTAGCAGATATCAGTCTAATTCAGGGCAGGAGTATTGGACAGCGGTACTAGAAAAAGAAATATCTAGTTTATCACTACAAGTTGAATAATCAGGGAAAGTTCTGTTCACTGGTTATGAAAACATGTTTAGTGGTGTTATCTACTGGTACCTCGTGTGTAGCTACGGGAGACACTAATCATATCTGCAATTCATTGCAGGGATTCTAAAAAATTTGACAACTTAGTGATGGGAAGATTTATCAGTATATGGACAATAATACAAAGGTGACAACAGTTGCAGTGAGATATATCACTCTAAGTTTTAGTAGAGATCTAGTATTAATATTGATAGATTTTCTTTATGTACCTTCCATTAGAAGGAAATTTAGTTTCTATTTTTAGATTGGTTAAATACGGATATTTGGCTTATTTTAAAAACTCTGTAGTTATTAAGGATAATAAACGGGTTATCTATTATGGTACATTGGTTGATGATCTGTATGTTATATCTCCTAACTCTCTTACATTGCAACTAACTGAATTAAATAACATATCGAATTTACCACATAAGAGAAAATTTCCTTCTTTAACGAACCAAACATTTTTTTAGCCCTTATACTTGGGTCATATTAATCTAAAAATGATAAACAGACTGGTCGTACATGGACTTTTGAATTCATTAGAAGTGGAGGCACTTCTAGTCTGTGAATCCTACTTAGAGAGTAAGATGACCAAGAGGCCTTTTTCTGCAAAAGGTTATAGAGCTAAAAAACCATTCAATTGGTTCATTCTGATGTGTATGGTCCAATGACAATTCGGGCTAGCGGTGGCTTTGAGTACTTTGTCAATTTTATTCACGACTACCCAAGGTGTGGATATATTTACCTGATGCACTATAAGTCTAAATACTTTGACAAATTGTAAAAATTCAAGGCAAAGATAGAGAAGCGTCTGGTTAAAAATATTAAATCACTACGATTCAACCGTTGTGGGAAGTACCTCTTTTGAGAGTTTAAGGACTACTTGTTATCAGAAGAGATTATATCTTAGTTGACTGCACCGGGCACTCTGCAGCAGAATAATGTAGCAGAAAGAAAGAATAGGACTCTTATAGAGATGGTAAGGTTAATGATAAGTTATTCGGAATTACCCGATTCATTTTGGGACTTGCATTAGAGACAGCAACTTATATTCTGAATTTTTTACCTTTTAAGTCAGTAGCTTCTACTCTCACAGAATTGTGAACCGGGCGTAAACCTAATCTGAGACATATTCGGATTTAGGGGTGTCTAGCACATGTGCTAAAAGGGAATGCGGGTAAGTTAATATCGAGGACATAAGTCTATTTCTTTGTGGGGTATCCCAAGGGAACAAAGGGTGATTTATTTTATAATCTTAAGGATCAGAAGGTCATTGTTAGCACTAATACCCAATTCTTAGAAGATGATTATATTATAGACCACAGACCCAAAAATAAAATTTTTTTGAAAGAATTGAAAGGATATACCAGTAGAATGGAAGAAGAACCATAAGTTACTGATATCTCATTGTCTCGTCGTAGTAGGAGAATTATTGGGATAGATGCAGATCATGATCAAGGTGCCACCATTAACATGCCTACAAGCATGTGGGTAACGGTGCACAGGGATCAGATTCTGTACAACATGTTACTGCTAGTATACTGACGCAGGTAGTGCCTCGTCGAAGTGGGAGGGTTGTTCATCAACCCGATCGGTATATGTTCTTGGGAGAGTCTTTCGATAAGATTCCGATAGAACTGGATAGCGAACTCTATACTATAATGAAGCACTCCAGGATAAATATGCAGATCTTTGGTAAAAATGCTATGAATTTAGGGATGCAATCTATGTATTCTAATCTAGTCTGGGAACTTATAGAACCACCTGAAAGAATAAAACGCATCAGATGTAAGTGGATCTACAAGAGAAAGAAATGAGCAAATAGGAAGGTTAAAACCTTCAAAGTTAGGCTGGTTGCAAAAGGATTCACTCAGAAAGAAATGATCGATTATGAGGATCTTAATGAACAATGTATACAATATCATTTCTTTAATATTATGCATGGTTATCCTTTATTCTGTATAGTATTTAATTTGGTGTGTAGAGTAAGGTTTGCACATAAAATACCCTACTATAAGTTCTTGTAGCATATAAGTTTGGTTCACAGTTTAGATGGAAATGGACAAATCATCGGTACAACTGTAGCACAAGGTTTTAGTAGGCTTATCTTAGTTACGGAGAACAGATAATAGCGTTGTCTATTATTTTAACTCACTGTGCTAGTACACTTTGTATGTATTGAACAGAACCACATTGGGATAATTAATTTTATACTGATTATATAAATTAATACACATTCTAAGGTTATTATGAGTGCTTATGCTTTTAATCCCGAAATAATTATTATTTGCGTATATTTAATAACCGTTGTTCTAATTCATTAGAGGCTGCGATCTTTTATAGGTCTATAGTCCCAGTGAGTTCGATAACGATATTAATTAAATTGTGAATTTTAATTATTAACATAATCCATGTCCTGATTATTCAGAATTAACGGTACTCCCTTAAGAAAGCATATAAGTTTTGACCGGGTCAAATCCTGCAGGTAGATTTAATTATTTGGCGGTCAAATAAGTTAAGCGGAATGGTTTAAGAAATTTGAAAGATACTGATTAAATTAAATTGTCAATAATTAAATTTAATTGGTGGATATTGAGAATCTTGATGTGGGGAGATGAGTTAAGTATTTAATAATAGGAGCTCAATGAAAATTGATGTTGAGATTATGGCTAAAAGTGCAGTTATCGTTCTTTAGTGGTGTGAAGTGTAATTTAATATTTTATAAAAATTCAAGAAACTGTTGTAAGGTTTTCAAAATTGCAAAAACCGCTGAGAGCTTTGCATATTTGAAGAAATCACTAGATATGTATCTAGGTTAAACTAGAAGTCTATGTCATAGTTACTCCACAGGTCCCTACTGTAACCCTATAAATATGCGAGTAGGCGGAACCAAATTCAGAAGTTATCTTTCAAGACTAAGGTTATCCAAGTTCTACCGGTTTCAGTTCTCGGAGGGTAGTAGCCCACACTACATTTGGGAATCGCATCAGGAATACAGTAAAAGGTCTAACCAGAGCTTCAACTCGAGAAATCAAAGTTCATAGTTGGAGAATCGACAAAAAGGTATTCATCTAAATTAACTGTGGTGGCACGGGTTTCATTTCTTATCGTTCGACATCAAAAAAAATTTATCTGGAGCCTGTTTCGATGATTGCCCGTCTAGTTTTTATTTTTTGAAAAATCGCTTACAAATCAATAATCTTCGCAGTTTGCCTACAACAGGTAAAAACTGGGATTTTAGAAATAAAATGAATGAGAACGGGCTAGTTCTTAGGAACAAAACTCGATTGGTAACCCAAGATTACAATCAAGAAGAAAAGTATCGATTTTGATGAAACTTTTGCTCATGTGACTAGGCTTGAAGCCATTAAGATATTGCTTGCTTTTGCATACTATAAAATTTTCAAATTTTATCAAATGAATGTCAAGAGTGCCTTTTTAAATGGTATTATTTCAGAAGAAATTTTTGAGAAACAACCTCCTAACTTTCAAAATTTTAATTTTTCAAACCATGTTTAATATTAGAGTTGGTATACTGAAAATCATATTTTTAGTATTTAAAATTATTTTTTAATAAAATTAATTTTTTATTTTATGAGAATCATTATGAGTAATATATGTGTATCATTTCTATAATGTTATGCATGAATGTCTGAGATTCTGTATAATATTTAATTTGGTGTGTAGAGTACGGTTTGCACACAGAAGATCAGATTTTAGGTTTTTGCAGAATATAAGTTTTATGTTCACAGTTTAGATAGTAATGAACATACCATCGGTACGACTGTAGTACAGAGTTTTAGTATACCTATCCTTGTTACGGGGAACAGATAATAGCGTCGTCTATTATTCTGACTCTCTGTACTAGTACACTTTGTGTATATTGAACGGGACATTTAAGGTAATTAATTTTATACTGATTATATAAATTAATTCACACTCCAATGTAATTATGAATAGTGCTTATCCTCTTAATCCTGAAATAATTATTGATTTGAGTATATTTAATATCCATTATTTTGATTCTTTAGAGAGTACGATCTTATATAGGTCTATATTCTTGGTGAATGGATACCGGTATTATTTACATGGTGAATATTAATTATTGACTAAATTCACGTCCCGAAATATCGAAATTGATGATACGCTCTTAAGGAAGTGTATAAGTTTTGACCGGGCAAAACCCTGACAGGAATTTCAACTCGGATTCAAATCGTGGTTGAAAATTCGACCGGTAAAAAGGTATTATTCGAAATTAACTTCGAACATACAGGTTTTATTTTGATCGTTCAACATCAAAAGTTTTATCTGGAGTCCATTTTGGTGATTATCTGTACAGTTAATTTTTTCGTTAATCATTTGGAAAAAGAAAAATCTTCGCAGTCTTGCCTCCAATAATTGGTATCAGAACCGTTTTATTTTTCGTTTTCGATTATCGGGGCTGGGTAGTTTTAAAATTGTTGCTAACTTTATTTTGAAGGCGGTCTAATTCAGGTTTTATGGTCGTCATTTATTTTTCATGTTAGATTGAATGGTGTGAACGATGATTATTTTTTTAATAACGGGTGTTCACCGTGATAGATTGAATGTGAGCCTTTGCGACATAAGATCAATATAATAGCTAGTTTTATGATTTTAAATATCTATTTAAATTATTTAAAAACAAGTTAAACATGTCCAAGAATACGAAAAATTGTGGCGGCACCGGCGATGGTTCAGGTTTTAAAGGGCTACATATCGCAATAAGTTTTTAATGGTTTTAAACGGTTTTTTCTGAAGACTTTTTTTGTAAAATTTATATATAAAAAATAGCATAATAAACAAGTCAAAAAGCAACGAAAAATCACCAACATAGCCCGGTTCTGGCGGCTTTGCTGACGGTGGTTCGGCGGTGATATTTTTGATTTTTTGGGCAATTTTTGGAACTATTTTTTAGGAAATTTTTTAAACATAAAATAACAATAAAACATACATCAAAATATTGTAAAAAATTAGAAAAAAACTGGACCAAAATCACAATCCAAACAGGCGGCAAACAAGCCGGCGGCAGCAGCTTCCAGGCAATTTTTTGACAGTTTTTTGGGATATTTTCGAACAATTTTTTTGACAAAAACATAGTACTTTTTGAGATCTTTTTGATATAAAGTACGTCGAAAACGGAGTTCGGATGAGATCAAAACGGCCTCATGAAGTTTGCAGTTAAAGGCGGCGATGCTGGGTGTTGCGGTAGCAGCTTTAGGCAATGTGTTCGGCATTTTTTTGGCTGTTTTTAAGCAATTTTTTAATGAAAAAATAGTACTTTTCGACTGCTTCCTTTTGATATAAAGTACGTCAAAATCCGAGTACGGGAAGAGGTTGAAAAGCCCTGAGAAGTTGGCTGCGCAATCCTGTTGTGGCCAGCAGCATTTTTTGTTATTCGTACAGTTTTTTTAGCTATTTTTCAGGCAATTTACCAGCAGATTTTTTGACAGCAAAATCTCATATTTTGTGAGCTTTTCAACGGTATAATGCTCGTCGAAAATTGAGCTTTCCAACGGTAGCTGGTGGTTGGTGGTTGCCGGTGTCTTTCTCTCTCCCGAGACTGATTTTGATGTATATTGATATATCATATAGTACTAGAAAGATTTGATGCAATCAGGACACTAAATTAAAGACGAACATGGATTGAAACAACTAATTCTCCTAAGAAAACTGAGCACCTCAGTGTTTCACTTGGATCACAAAATCAGAATATATGCATATCGTGTTTATATATTTATATATATATATATAAACTGCGTGAATGATTACATATATGTTTTATTTATCCTGTTAATTTAATTAATTTAAACATTTAGTTTTAATTAAAATATTTTGTAATTGAAAATAAAAATAAGTTTTTTTTTATTAATTAATTTTGATTAAATAAAAAAATTTAGATGTTTTATTTTTTATAAAATATCACATTTAAAATAATTTTTTTAAAAATTGAATTTCTTAGAAAAACGTGAGAAATAATTTCGAATCTTGAATTAATTGAATGAAAAATTATTTATTCAAAATAAATTATTATTTTTAAAAAAATATGAAACAAAAATAAAATAAATAAATGTCTTTAATCACTAACTTAGCTGAAATGTTTGAGAAAAAACTATACATTTATTAAATTTTATTTGTTACGCATTTAAACACGAAAAAATGGTTTGATAAACTAGAATCTTTGAAATCGTGTACACGAAAAGATATTTGATTCTTTCAGATCGTGTGACTTTCAAAATTAATAAATTTATTTTAATTAAACGAATTTTTATAACTCCAAAAAAATATTTTAAAAATCTAAATAGGAGAGAGAATTTATTCACAGATAAATCATGTGGTCTCCATCACTAGTTTGTAGGTGATGCAATTAAACCATGCGTATTGGTAGTAAGTCTTCCTATCCATCGGACAGATTAATTGCAGTATCGCTAACACAAACATTTTTTAGGGATAATTCTGGATAATTGTTAGTGTGGATCACTTCTCCATCTGAAGGGTTCATTACGAAACGATTGATTTAGAATTAAGTGGTGGTTAACACTTATTTATATATTATAGTATGCTCTCCATCTGAGTCACTGCTATTATATACTAGATCAAAATTTTATCAGTTATTTAATTTTTCCTTGGCATGGAATGTTGTGTAGATAGTAAAATATAAAAAAATTGACATGTTTGGTCTTATAAAGGATAGTAGTCGTCCTCCCATCAAGGTATACTATTCTCAGATTACCAGACAGCTGGCGAATTAATTTTAAAATTGTAGAGAGAACTAAATTAAAATAAATTCAAAATTTTGCACATCATAATTAACGATTTTTTAATTATGTGATTCTCAGGATTAAAATGGCCTTTAAGCCACTCGCTTTAATACTCAAAGAAAACAAACTAACGGGACTAAATTTTGTTAACTGTAAATGTAATTTCGATATAGCTTTAATTATAAATGCTATTCCTTCAATACCAAAAAATGTGTTTATTTCTGAAAAAAGTTCTTTCTCGGGGTCGAAAGGTATAAAGAAGAAAAAGGTTCATAAATAAGGTGACACGATTTTTAGGGTAGTTAGTAGGTCACAGATTGGTGTAAAAAAGCTGAAAGGCAGATATTTTCACTACAACTAGACACGACACTGGAAAAAGTTATGTCAGTATTTGTCAAAAGGCAGAACAAACAGGGTAATTTATGTTCGCTAGTTGTAGAAACATGTTTAGCGGTGTTATCTACTGATACCTGGTGTATAGATAGAGGAGCCGCTAATCATGTCTGCAATTCATTACAGGAGTTTTAGAAAACCCGACAACCCAATGATGGGAAGATTTACCGGCATATGGGCAATAATACAAAGGTAACATCTGTTACAGTAGGAGATGTCACTCTCAGTTATTGTAGAAATCGGGTTTTAATATTGAGAGATTATCTTTATGTACCTGCCATTAGAAGAAACTTAGTTTTTGTTTCTGAATTGGCTAAAGAAGGATATTTGATTTGTTTTAATAACTCTGTGATTATAAAGAATAATTAATAGGTTATCTGTTATAGTACATTGGTGGATGATCTTTATATTATTACTCAAATCCCTCCTACACTGCAAATGACTGAAATGAATAACACATCTAATTTACCATATAAGAGAAAGTTTCCTTCATTAATGAACCAAACGTTTCTTTGGCACTTATACTTGGATCATATTTATTTTAAAAGAATAAACAGACTGGTAGTAGATGGACTTTTGAGTTCATTGCAAGTGGAGGCACTTCCAGTCTACGAATCTTGCTTAGAAGGTCAAATAACCAAGAGGACCTTTTCGGCCAAAAGCTGTAGAGCTAAAGAACCATTAGAACTGGTTCATTCTGATGTATGTGATCCTATGACAATTTGGGCTAGATGTGATTTTGAGTACTTTATTAGTTTCATTGATGACTACTCAAGGTATGGATACATTTATCTGATGCACTATAAGTCTCACTACTTTGAGAAATTCAAAGAATTCAATGCAGAGGCAGAGAAGCGTCTGGGTAAAAGTATCAAACCACTACGATCCGACCGTGGTGGGGAATACCTCTTTGGAGAGTTTAAGGACTACTTGTCATCAGAAAGAATTATATCCCAGTTGATTGCACCTGACACTCCGCAGAAAGAAAGAATAAGACTCTTATGAAAATGAAAATGTCCATAATGAGTTATTCAGGTTTACCCGATTAGTTTTGAGAACTCGCTTTAGAGACAGCGACTTACATTCTGAACTTGGAACCTTCTAAGTCAGTACCGTCAACTCCCACATAATTGTAGACCGGGCGTAAGCCTAGTTTGAAACCATTCGAATTTGAGGGTGTCCAACACATGTGCTGAAAGGAAACATAGCGAAGTTAGAACCGATGACAGAAGTCTGTTTCTTTGTAGGGTATCCTAAGGGAACGAAGGGTGGTCTCTTTTATAATTCTATGGATCATAAGGTCATTATTAGCACCAATGCCCAATTCTTGGAAGATGATTATACTATGGTTCACAAGCCCAAAAGCAATATTGTTCTGGAAAAACTGAGAGAAAATACCAGTAAAACAGAAGAACAGGTCACTAATCAAGAACATGTACAAATCAAGACATGTACAAATCAAGAACATGGTGCTTATGCATAGGGATCTGATTCTTCACATCGTGTTACTGCTAGTACACAAACACAGGTAGTACCTCGTCGTAGCGGGAGGGTTGTTCATCAACCTGACCGGTATATGTTCTTGGGAGAATCTTTTAACTGGATCCCGACAGAACTAAATACCGAGCCCTGTAACTACAATGAAGCACTTTAAGACAAATATGCATATCTTTGGCAAATGACTATGAATTCAAAGATGAAATCTATGTATTCCAATCAGGTCTAAGAACTTGTAGAACCTCCTAAAGAGATAAAATTCATTGGATGCAAGTGTATCTAGAAGAAGAATAGAGGAGCGAACGGGAAAGTTAAAACCTACAAAGTTAGGCTTATTGCTAAAAGGTTCACTCAAAAATAAGGGATCGATTATGAGGAAACCTTTTCGCTGGTAGCTATACTTAAGTCTATTCAGATTCTCTTATCTATTGCCGGTCATTTCGATTACAAAATCTGGCAAAAAGACGTCAAGACAACTCTCCTTAACAGATGTCTTGATGAGTGTATCTATATGATACAACTAGACGGATTCATTGTAAAGGGCCAGGAACACATGTTGTGTAAGCTTAAGAGATCTATTTATGGATTTAAGCAGGCATTAAGGTCTTAGAACACTCAATTTGATCAAGCCATTAAGTTTTATGATTTTGATCAAAGTCCAAATAAGTCATGTGTATACAAGAAGCGTGATGATCTTCCTAGCACGTTATGTAGATGATATCTTACTCATCGAAAACGATGTGGGGGCATTATCTACGATTAAAGTATGGTTATCTAGGTAGTTCGATATAAAGAACTTAGGAGAAACCAGTCACATCCTTGGGATCAAACTTGTGCGAGATCAAAAACAAAGAATGTTGGGCTTATCACAAGCAAAATATATCGATGATATCCTTGCCCGTTTTAGCATACAGGATTCTAAGAAATAGTTTCTCCCCTTCAGGCATGGAATCACTTTATCCAAGGATCAGTGTCCTAAGACACCTGATGAGATAGAGAAGATGAAGGCGGTTCCATATACTTCGGTAATAAGAAGCCTTATGTATGTTATGCTTTGCACTAGACCTGACATCTACTTTGCTGTTGGCATGGTTAGCAAATATAAGTCTAACCCAGGGCAAGAGAATTGGACTGCAGTAAAGAATATAATCAAGTACCTGAAAGGAACTAAGGATTATATGTTGATTTACCAGGCAGACAGTCTTGTACCTTTGGGGTACGCTGACTCAGATTTCCAGTCTAACAGGAATTTTTGTAAGTCTACCTCAGGATATGTGTTTACCTTAGGAGGTGGAGATATAAGTTGGAGGAGTATCAAGCAGTCCTACATTGCTGATTTCACCATGGAGACCGAGTATGTGGCAGCTTTTGAAGCAGCCAAGGAGGCCGTTTGGCTTAGGAACTTCCTGTTAGATCTAGATGTGGTACCTTCAGTTCAGTTGGCTATTACACTTTACTGTGATAATAGCAGAGCGGTTGCAAATTCGAAGGAGTCAAGAGTTCATAAGAAAGGAAAGCACATTGAGCATAAGTATCACCTGATACAGAAAATTATACAGAGAGGTGATGTTGCTGTGACCAATATTGCATTATGAGACAACCTTGCAGATCCTTTCACAAAGAGCGTACCGGCTAAGACTTTTGATAGTTATGTAGAGAACGTGGGAGTCAGATGTAAGACAGCATAGTTTTGAGTATAAGTGGGAGATTGTTATGGTTGGTATACTGAAAATCATATTTTTAGCATTTAATTTTATTTCTTAATAAAATTAAAATTTCATTTTATGAGAATCTTTATAAGCAATATATGTGTATCATTTTTTTAATATTATGCATGGATATCCGATATTCTGTATTGTATTTAATTTGGTGTGTAGACTACAGCTTGCACACAGAATATCAGATTTTAGGTTCTTACAGAATATAAGTTTTATATTCACAGTTTAGATGCAAATGGACTTACCATCGGTACGACTGTAGTACGGAGTTTTAGTAGGCCTATCTTGGTTACGGGGAATAGATAATAACGTCGTCTATTGTTTTAACTTTCTGTGCTAGTACACTTTGTGTGTACTGAACGAAACATTTGGGATAATTAATTTTATACTGACTACATAAATTAATTCACACCCCAAGATTATTATGAATAGTACTTATTCTCTTAATCCTGAAATAATTATTGATTTGCGTATATTTAATATTTGTTGTTTTGATTCATTGGATGGTGCGATCTTATAAGGGTCTATATTTCCAGGGAGTTGGATAGTGGTATTATTTATATGACAAATATTAATTATTGACGGGATCCACGTCCCGAAAGATCGGGATTGACGATACCCCCTTAATAAAATTTATAACTTTTAACCGGGCCAAACCCTGTTGGTAAATTTAATTATCCGGCGATCAAATAAGTTAAGCGGAAGAGTTTAAAGAATATCAAAATGCCGATTAAATTAAATTTTTAGTAATTTAATTTAATTTGCGGGTATCGACAATCTTAACGTGGGAAGAAATGGTAAGCATTTTATAATAGGAGCTCAATGCTATATGATTTTCAGATTATGTGTCAAAGTGCAATTATAGTTCTTTAGTGGTGTAAACTGTAATTCAGTGTTTTATAAAAATTATAGAAACCGTTGCTGATTTTTCATAATTGCAGATACCGCTATGAGGTTTGCTTAATTGTAGAAACCGTTGATACGTGTCTGTGTTTCGCTGGAGGTCTTACTCATAATTACTCCCCAGGTCCCTGTTGTAGCCCTATATATATGCAAATAGACAAAACTATTTTTATAACTTTTCTTCTAAGACTAAAACTGTCTTGGTTCTGCCAGTATGAGTTCTCAGAGAATTATAGCACACACTATATCCAAAAATCGCATAAGGGAATACAGTAGAAGATCTAATAGGAGCTTCAACTCGGATTCAAATCGTAGTTAAAGATTCGACCGGTAAAAATGTATTCTTCTAAATTAACTTCGGATGCAAGGGTTTTATTTTGATCATTCGTCATCAAAAGTTTTATCTGAAACAAGCACCAAGAACTTGGTATGAAAGGATTAACAAATTCTTGATTGAAAATGAGTTTTCAAGAGAATAAATTGATAAAACTCTTTTTATAAAGTCTCAAGGAGAAGATATATTTGTTGTCCAAATATATGTAGATGACATTATTTTTAGATCAACTAATGAAACTCTTTGCAAAAATTTTGCTAAGTGTATGCAGGGAGAGTTTAAGATGAGCATGATGAGAGAGCTCAATTACTTTTTTGGACTTCAAATGAAACAAACACCATATGAAATTTTTAGTACACAAGAGATTTGTTAAAAAGGTTTGATATGCAAAACACAAAACCAATGAGAATTCCAATGTGCCCTTCAACAAAGCTTGACAATGATGAAAATGGTAAAACAGTAGAGGAAAAGTGATTAGAGGTATAATTAGATTTCTACGTTATTTAACTACTAGTAAACCAGATATAATGTTTAGTGTATGCAAGTGTGCTAGATTTCAAGCAAATCCTAAAATATCACATGTGATTTCTGTTAAGCACATCTTTAGATACCTCTTAGGTACACAAAACTAAGAATTATTTTATCATAGAGGAATAGCCTTTGAGTTATTTGGCTATTCTGATGCAGACTTTGCCGGTTACAAAATTGATAGGAAGAGTACAAGTGGAACATGTCAATTCCAAGGACACTCTTTAATATCACGGTTTAGCAAGAAATAGAACTCAGTAGCCTTATTTACAACTAAGGCTGAGTACATTGCAGCTGGTAGCTATTGTGTACAGGTTTTTTTTGGATGAAACAACAACTAGAAGACTATGGTATAAGTTTAGATCATATTCCCATTAACTGATATAACATAAGTGCCATAAACATATCTAAGAACCCTATACAACACTCAAGAACCAGGCATATTGAGATTAGGCATTGCTTTATTACAGATCATGTTCAGAAAGGCAACATAAAACTTGAATTTGTAGCCACCGACTACCAACTTGCTGATATTTTCACAAAAACCTTTAAATAAAGAAAGACATTGCTATATCATAAGAGAACTTGGTATGCTATGTGCTCCAAATTAATTCTTAAACTGCCATACTAATCGTGCCTGTTCAATGCATTCAATGTTTTTCAAGTTTTATTTTGATGGATAAAAAGTGTCGACTCAATGATAAAAAGGGTCGACACATATGTGAAAGAGCTAACTCAAAACTATATAGTATTGACACATTTTGTTAAAAGTGTCGACTCCAACTATATAGTGTCGACTCAATTCGTTTATCTTGCTTTCGGTAATATTTGGGTTGGCTCGTTCAAGAAGAATGTCGACTCAATGAACTAAAGGTATCGACACCTTGGTAAAAAGGATAGACACAATTTCAGTCTTTGGACACCCACAATGTCGCGTGTAAAGTGTCGACTCAAATTCCTTTAGGATCGACACAATTCATAGAGTCTATATATAGGACGTTTTTCCCTCTTTTTTTCATTTGCGCTCAAAATCGTTCACTTTCAAAACGTTGGTTCGTCTCCTCCCTCTTCGATTCTCTCCAACAAACCCTAGAGTCGACTCCTCCAAACTTTTTCATCTCTTTCCCTCTCTCTATCACTGTCAATACCACCGAAGACAATGGAAAAAGGGAGAAAACGTCCAAACGAAGGGCCATCAAGCCCTAGAACGACGAAGAAATAGAAGATCCAGAAAAAATCAAAGAAGAGCAAGGCCGAACCTTCCATCGTCGTTCCAATCGAACCCACTTTGAAGTTCCAATTCAGCAAGTACAAGAATCACTACTTCGCTTCTTTTGCGACTCAAAACGTAATCCCCTGTCGCTTCATTGATTTTTAGTTTTTTGATTTAATAGAAATGAAATTCTCTGAGTTGTTCTCTAATCTCCGTTGGATGAACTTACTCCAGAAACCTCATTTTCCCACTCTTGTTAAACTTTTCTACGCTCATTTCAAAATCACTGACCCTATTGACATGGCCATCACAACTTGGGTGAATAGTGTAGACATTTCCTTGACCTTTAGAACTTTGAATGAGATCCTACATCTCCCTAAGGGTCGATTGTTTGTTACCTGCAACAAGAAAAGGAGAACTATTAACGGTTTCTCTTTTCATGATGCACTGAAACAAGTTTTTGAACTCAAAAAGGTTGACCCTTCAAAACCCCTTGAGGCCAACTCTCTTAAGCTCGAAATGAGAATCTTGCATCATTTTGTCAATCACATTTTTTTGTCCCAATCTGAGAAATTTGGTGATGTGACATTTATGCATGTTTTCATTATGTGGTACATTCTCAAAAGCAAGAAATTAGACCTTGGTTATTTATTCATCTCTGATATGTTGCCATCGCATTCTAAGTCAAATTTCTCCCTTTCCTATGCCATGTTTTTTACTTGTGTGTTTCGACATTTCGGTGTTGGCATATCTACAAAAAATGGAATTCCCTTTCAAAATATGATTTATATGGACAGTCCACCCTGAAACATATACAAATCTCAAAAATTGATGGTGTTTGGTCCACTAAACATGAAATTTTTACATCTCCTTCCCCTATTTCACCATCATCTAGTCGAACCCATCTTCCTCCCTCTACTCGTGTAAATTCCCTCATACTCTTTGTTTCTGGTTCCCCTGCTTCTCCTCATTCTAAGACTGAGATCCCAGGCCCCTCCTCTCCTATTCCTCTTCCTCCTCCTTCTGTTGCCTCTACATCTGCTCCACTTATTGGTTCCTCATCTCAAGAGTTTGCAGAACTTGTTTCCCTTGTCAAGGGATTGACTTCTTCTATAGCATCCTTTCAAACGAAAGTTGATGCGGATCTCTTTGACATCGGTTGCAAAGTGTCCTCTATCTCCAATAAAGTCAAACATCTAGACAAAACTAATCGTACCCTGAGAAAGGAAATTAAAAACGCATGTGATGCTGGCCTATCCATAAGCAAGATCATGAATGACAGTGTAGCCACCATTGTGAAGGCTAATGTTACCATTCTTCAGCAAATCCAAAAGGAATATGACGAAGGAGTCATCATTGCAGTGCAACAGAATACCAGGAAGGTCGAAGACCATCTCAAATGGATTCAAGACGCTTGGGCTAAATAGTTTAAGCCTAAGGAAACGAATGCTGAAAAAGAAGCTCAATTGAAATGTGAGACAGACTTGGCTTTGGCAGCCACCTTCACAGCCAAGACAGAGCAAGAATCCAAAGCTAAAAAGGCCACATCCTCTAAGAAAAAGGCTCATACCAATAAGCAGAAACATGAAGAGAAGAAAGCCTTCAAGAAATTCATGGATGAGCCCGAATATTTTTTATGATTCTGAAAGGGGAGAAGAAGCAGTGAAGGAGAGAAGAAAGAAGAAAGAAGTTTTAACAGTTTTTGTTGTTGTTTGTATTTTGATTGAATGAGAAGATATAATTGTTAAACATTTCTTTTTCTATTTTTATGTTTCTATGGTGGTGGATGTGAAAACATTAAGTTTTTAATTGCTGAATAGTTTTGGATAATGCTTAATATGTTGAATATGTGAATGCCATATCTCTATTGCATATCAACTATGATATGAATGTTAGGAAATCCTTTTGAATTGATGGTTTGTGTATATATGGTTACTGTGTATGTATGAGATGTGTTTGATGCTTAGGACTTGAAATTATTACACATGTATATGCTTCTTGAGTCTCTTGAGCTTTTGAACATTTTGAGTTGATGCACAAATTTTAATATATTCAGAATTCTTCTGAATTAAAATTACAAATTTTCTTGAACATGTGTTTTACACTGTTGATGAATACCTTTTTATTGTAATTGCTTTTTATTTAAAGGCATAGTGATAAGGGGAGAACTCCTGTACAAAATCTTTTTAAATATTTTTAAAAAAATATTGTAATCATAAAAAAATGAGAGATTGTTAGTCTAAGAACTTTTTAATTATATTTTAATGTTTCTAAAAAGGTAAATGTTAACACTACATGACTAATTAGTCGACACTTTAAGTCATTTGTGCTAACTATTTGCATCAAATGGGTTGACACTAAGTGTTATGCCAAAGAACATTTTAAGTCGACACAAATTGATATTTGAGTCGACACCTAAATGTTAGGTACGCTTGAAACTCATAAGTGTATCGACACCATTAAGAAATTGAGTCAATACTTTAACATGTTTGTCTAAGATGTTTCAGGTACTCGTTTGAGCCGACACCAAACTAGTTTGGGTTGACACCTTTAGAATTGGACTGGAATTCATGCAGATGAATGAAATGAGTCGACACCTACACAAGCCTTACGGGATTCACTTTGGGTCGACACCAACGCCAATTGAGTCGACATCAAGTAATGCATCGGATTTCTGACTTCGGGAAAAATGAGTCGACACTAAAGCTAAATGGGTCGACATCAGAGCTTCAAGACAATTCCCGATTCCAACTCAAACAAGTCGACAGCAAATGACTTCGAGTTAAACCCAAAATAATTGAGACCGTCCGCAGTTTTTTGAGTCGACAGTAGATAAAAATGAGTTAACTCCAAAACTATCGAGGCTGACTGCAATTTTATGAGTCGACACCAAAACGAAGATGAGTCGACACCAAAATTTCAATAGCATGCCAAACAAAAAGAGTCAACACCAAAGGTCTCTCCTGAAAAACTAAAGTAATGATTAAGTCGACACCAAAAGCTCCATGAGTCAACACCACCGTGTGGGTGAGGAAGATGTAGAATTTGTGTCGACATCATTGAAGAAATGAGTCAACACAATCACTTGAGGAACCAAGCCCTATATATTTTGAGTCGACCCAAAATGGTTTGAGTTGACCCCTGTGAAAAATTTCAAATCTAGCGCTGGTTCCAACGGTTGAATTTTAGAGCATTAATTGCCTCCACCAACCCACCAACGGTTATTTACTTCAGATTGCTATAAAATGAGTTAAGATTCAGAGCTTTAAATCTACTGGAACATTTGGACACTATTCTATTGTTTGAATCAAAAGCTCAAATTTTTAAAAAAGCATTTATTCCTCATTAACTCCTCCAGTCAAATCTCACCTCTTTGTATTCATTTATTTCCAATCATGTGTAAAGAGAGTGAGAGAGTGAATCTTTGATTCCTATATTTCATTGCTTTCTCTCTTCCTAACCTTTCATTGCTTTATATCTTGATATAATTTCTATATTTGTTTAAGAAATTAAAAGGTTTTGGAAAAGGTTTCTAAAATAGTTATTATTGTTTTTAAAATCCAATTCACCCCTTCTTGGGCTGTCTAGAACTAACAGGATCCTTCTTTAATGAACCAAACGCTATTTTGGCACTTAAGCATGGGTCATATTAATCTGAAGAGAATAAATAGACTAGTAAAAGATGAACTTTTTAGTTCATTGGAAGTGCAGGCACTTCCAGTCTGTGAATCCTACTTAGAGGATAAGATGACCAATATGCACTTTTCGACTAAAGGCTATAGAGCTAAAGAACCGTTACAACTGGTTCACTCTGATATGTGTGTGATCCTATGACAATCTGGGCTAGAGGTGGCTTTGAGTACTTCATCAGTTTTATTGACGACTATTCAAGGTATGGATAAATTTACCTAATGTACCGTAAGTTTGAATACTTTGAGAAATTCAAAAAATTCAAGGCGGAGGCAGAGAAGCGTCTAAGTAAAAGTATCAAATCACTACGATCCAACCGTGGTAGCGAGTATCTCTTTCAAAAGTTTAGGGACTACATGTCGTTAAAAGGGATTATATCCCAGTTGACTACACCGGACACTCTGCAGCAACATGATATAGCAGAAAGAAGGAATGTGACTCTTATAGAGATGGTAAGGTCGATGATAAGTTATTCAAAATTACACGATTCGTTTTGGGAACTTGCATTAGAAACAGCGACTTATATTCTGAACTTGGTACCTTCTAAGTCAGTACATTCTACTCCCACAGAATTGTGGGCCGAACACAAGTCTAGTCTGAGACATATTCGGATTTTGGGGTGTCCAAAATATGTGCTGAAAGAGAAAATGGATAAATTGGAACCGAAGACATACGTTTGTTTCTTCGTCAGGTACCCCAAGAGAACAAATGGTAGTTTATTTTATAATCTCAAAGATCAGAAGTTCATTGTTAGTACCAATGCCTGATTCTTGGAAAAAAATTATATTATGTACTACAGGCCCAAAAGTAAAATTATTCTGAAAGAATTGAGAGAAAATACTTATAAAATGGAAGCGGAACACAAGTCACTAATATCCCATTGCCTCGTCGAAGTAGGAGGATTATCGAGACAGGTGCAAATCCTGAACCAGAACAGGGTGCTTCAATTAACATGCCAGATGAGCATGTGGGTAATGGTGCACAGGGTTTAAATTCTGCACAGCGCGTTACTGCTAGTACATAGATGCAGGTAATGCCTCGTCGTAGTAGAAGGATTGTTCATCAATCCGATCGGTATATATTCTTGGGAGAATCTTTTGATAAAATTTTGATAGAACTAGATACCGAACCATGTAACTACAACAAAGTACTCTACGACAAAGATATAGATTGTTGACAAAAGGTTATGAATTCATAGATGGAATTTATGTATTATAATCAGGTCTGAGAACTTGTAGAACCACCTGGAGGGATAAAATCCATCAGATACAAGTGGATCTATAAGAGGAAGAGAGGAGCAGATGGGAAGGTAAAAACCTTCAAAGTTAGGCTTGTTGCAAAAGGATTCATTCAGAAAAAAAAGGATCGATTATGAGGAAACCTTTTCGCCAGTAGCCATGCTCAATTCTATTTGAATTCTTTTATCCATTGTGGCTCATTTTGATTACGAAATTTAGCAAATAGATGTCAATATAGTTTTTCTTAACGAAATTCTTGATGAGTGTATCTACATGGTACAACCAGACAGTTTTATAGCAAATGGTCAGGAGCACATGTTATGTAGGTTTAGAGATCCATTTATGGACTTAAGCAGACATCGAGGTCTTAGAATACTTGGTTTGAACAAGTTATAAAGTCTTATAATTTTGATCAAAGTCTAGATGAATCTTGTGTGTACAAGAAGCGTGGTGATTTTTTTAGTACTTTATGTGATGATATCTTGCTCATCGAAAATGATATGAGGGTATTATCTTCGATAAAAGAATGGTTATCTGGGCAGTTAGATATGAAGGACTTGGAAGAAGCCCGTCACATCATTGGGATCAAGTTTTTACGAGATCAAAAACAAAGAATGTTGGGCTTATCACAAGCAAAGAATATTTTTAACATCCTTGTTCATTGTAGTATGCAGAATTCCAAGAAAGAGTTTCTCTCTTTCAGGTATAAAATCACTCTATCTAAGAATCAGTGTCCTAAGACACCTGAAGAGATAGAGAAGACGAAGGCGGTTCCTTATACATTGACAGTAGAAAGCCTAATGTATGTTATGGTTTGTACTAGATCTGACATCTACTTTGCTATTAGCATGGTTAATAAATATCAGTCAAACCCAGGGCAGCAGCATTGGACTGCGGTAAACAATATAATCAAGTGTAACAACCCAGTTTGGACCCTAATTATAATAACCCAATTTGTAATGACCCAGGTAGCAATCCAGCCCAAAACTTAGTATTAGCGACGGTTTGTTTACAAGATTTTAGGTCGCCAGAAGGATGAAAATCTTAACTCAATTCGAAACCCTAATTCAACCCAAAAACCCTTAAAAGGACCAAATACTTAGAAGCAAAGTCCTAATGCTCAGAAAAAACTCCTAACATCCTAAATTAAGTAAATAACATAAAATATAAGATTAAAAATTAAAAAATTTCATAAATAGGGTAAAATGATCATTTTATCCTTGGTACAGCAAAAAAGTCTTTAAAATCTAAAAAAATTTGACACATGAATACCATAAATCAGATATTTAAATACAATTAAGTAACAAAAGACAAAACAACATCAAAAAATGACAAAAATGCCCCTAGTGGCCGACCACATCGGAGTTTGTGCCCAAAAAGTAATTGTTTTTACAATTTTTAAGCTCAAAAATGAGAAAAATTGTACAAATCAAGCATTATTATGATTTAAGACTTTTTATACAAATAATATACATAATAATATAACAATATGAGTTAACAAAAGTAAATAAATTATTATTTAAAATTTTTACACAATAAATAAGTCAAAAAGTCAATTCTTACTAAACTAACTTAAATTGACTTAAAAGTTTATACCTATTTAATTAATTGCTATAAAAATTAGGATGAATCATGAAATGACTAAACTAATTATAAACACATTAATAAAATAGGCTTTAGTTGGTTAAGATACCAAAAAAATATATAAAATTAATATTTTATGTATTGTTTTGCACAAAATGGTACCAAAACACAATTTAAACCATAAATTAATGCAAAGTCAACTTCCCTTGTCGATTTCCCTTGCTTCCATATCTGATTTTGTAAATCTCAAAAGACTATAGCCACCCCATGCAACCAATAAGAAAATTGAAAAATCAAAAATTAGCATATAATGTCATAATTACTTCCATCATCCTTTTTCCTTTTAAAACAAGACTTAAGCCTCACATTCTATTCTTCATATTTCAGCAATAGGAGAGAGAGAGAGACTAGAATATTGAGTGTTCTTAGAGTTTTTCAAGAGTTTGAGAGAAAAATGAAAGAGAAAAAATGAGAAGAAGCTAAAAAAGAGTAAGGAGGTTCCTTAAGAGCAAATTCACTAACTATCCATCATTAAGATAAGTAAGTTATTTCCTTAAACCTTATGCCATTCTCTCAAAAAATAACCCTCCATCCATCTCTATAAATAACCTTAAGATTAAGAAACAAGATTTCTCTCAAAAGGGCGTCGTATAAGTAGTTAGAGGCTGTTCAAATAAATTTAAATGCTGTATGTGTTTGCATATAAGTATTTTTGAGTTTTATGACTTGAATAGGTTATGGAATGTTGGTATCTATGAACGCATTACATGCATACAAAAAATATATATTAAATTTAAACACATCATTAGCTAAGTTACCGAAATCCTAAATAACCTAATTTTCTGCGCATATTAACATTCTACCACGAACTTTAAATTACCATAACTAATTATAGAAAAATGAACCAAATCTGATTTTTATGTCGAGACGTAACTTTTTAAGTTTTTTTTCTTAAAAAATTAGTTTAAAATGATTTCGTTGGGTAGAATTCAAGATACATCATTTTTACCAAAGAGTGTCAGATTCTGACCACTCAGGATTGCAGACCTAAAAACCCTAGGTTAGAGTGAGAACCAAACTTAGGTCAAAACATAAAACTTATAGGTAACATATTTATCTAATTGTCCACCAACAATGAGCCAAACATTTGAAGTCTTAATAGGTCAAAACCCTTTTCAAAGTCAATGTTATAAATCAGTGACTAACAGAGCTCTCTGTCACACATTTTTGTGGGACCCAAAATGTGAGACCCAGACCCGTTTTCTTTTTCGGCGTTTTTCGACACGCGTTTCGTGTTTATGTGATAGCATATTTTTATATACTTTTGATGCATGATCGGGATTAAATATGCATACGGGCAGGTTCTCGGGGGCCGTGGGGTGTTGCGGTGCAAATTTTGAAAAAATTTTAAAAAATATATTTTGGAGGCCTATAAATATCTGGAGTTAGATGTTTTTAAAATTTCTCCACTAAATTTTCTTTTTTCTCTCTCTCTTCTCTCTAAGTTCTTGAGGGCTCAATGCTCGATTTCTGACAATCAGATTGCGGATTCCTGCTATTGGCACGACGGGCTATGCGTTCATCCGGACAGAATTATATTCCGGCGAGGCTCAATTTTACACGTGGATCGAGACATCAAATTTTTAACTCACCGATGTAGGATTCTAGACCCTACTACTGTATAAGGATGCTACGTGTAATCGTGTGCATTTTTAACGGTTAGATTGCTGTAGATCTTATTTTGTATCAAGTTGGATTTTTGGACTAAAAACCCATTTTTTAGCGATTTTGGTGGATGAAATCGGGTGTCGGGTCTTCCTTTCGTGGTTTTCAGGTTAGGCCTGGGTGTGTGTATGTCCGAGGGTGTTGGATGGGAGTTTGGAGGCTTCAAATCAAGGTTCAGAGGTTGAAACCCGTAGCTCGAAATTGGTTTTTGCTTGAGTTCAGTCGACTGGACCGTGGGGTCAGTCGACTGGATCATAGTTTTTTGGGTTCAGTCGACTGAACCCATGGGGTCAGTCGACTGAACTGTGTGTTTAGCGTTTTGGGGCTTTTTCAGTATGTTTTTCAATCGACTGGGGGTTGGGCCCAATCGACTGAAGTTCTGGGTTATGTGTTGGTGCTTTTGTAGTTGGGTTTTGTTTTCCAAAGGGGTTCCAATGGTCCTCGGTTGATTGATATATGGGATTAGTCACCGAAACACTATTGGTTTCTTTTTGGAATTCCTAGTTGGTTGTACAGTGGGTTCTGGTATCGTGTTGTGATCCCGGGTGTTGTGTAGGTGTCGTCCTCGGGGGTGGCATGCATGGTTAGATGCGGGTTGTTGGGGCACAATTATGTTCGTGGTGCTAGCGCATCATTGGTTGTGGGGCGTGTTAGGGCCCGTGGCACATTTAGAGAAAAGGTGGTGTTAATGACCTCATGGTTTGAGGGGTTTGGTGTAGCCTTCTAGTTAAGCTTGGTTGTGTGGGTTGCCGGTTGTCCTTGTGAGTGGATGTCGAGCTTTGTGGCGGGTGATGTCACGGTTTGAGGTTATATGGCTATGTGCGCTTATTGTTGGCTTTATGCATTTATAACTACGGTTTATTATGCATGGATTGTGTACGTGGATTACATGATTTTGGTATTGTTACGTGTACCGTAGTTCCATGCTTTAAAACTCAAAAGTTTTATAGGCATGGTTATGTGGAATATGAGGATCGGATGCATGTGATACATGTTGCATGAGTTTCAAGTGTTGTGTGAGTCTTGTGTGTAGCATGTGACGTGGTTTGTGAAACGTAGTGATAGTACGTGGTTTTATGCATTTAAATCTTGGTTAGGTTATGCATGGGTGTATGGAATGAAATATATGAACATGTGGTTCTATAAACGTTAGCTCTAGCTAACGGTGTATTCAATAGGGCTGCGGTCCCTCGGTGAAAGTCTGTAAAGGTGTATTCGATAGGGCTGCGGTCCCTCGGTGAAAGTCCGTAAAGGTATATTTGGTAGGGTTGAGGTCCTTCGGTTAAAATCCGTCAAGGTGCATTCGGTAGGGCTGAGATCTTTCGATTAAAGTCCGCAAAGGTACATTGACGGGGGCTGCGATCCAACGGTGAAAGTCCGTGAAGATGTGTGATGAGGGCGAATAATGGTCCTACGGTGAAAGTCCGTGAAGTTGTGTGTGTTGAACGGGTTGCGTGCGTTGTGTGTGTTGCACGGGTTATGTGCGTTACAAATATGGGGGATGTGGTCCTTTGGTGAAAGTCTAAAAAGATACATGGATTTCATGAACTGCATTGTGGGACAAATAAAACCAATTTCAAATTATTTTTAAGAGTCGTGTGAATCACGGTCTAAAAATAGTTTTCAAACTGTTTTCAAGGCTCCTGTGAGCGAGTCAAAAGATGATTTGTATTCTCGCTTTCCCGTTTGCATGTAAAAATTATTTTAAAGGCTTGAAAGAGAGTCTTAAATTGCACCTCATTTTTTTAGCATATTTAGCTTATACTGCATGTGCTGTCTAGTATCTGCTGAGCATTGGCTCACGGTGTGGGATTTGATTTTCTTTAGGTATCGGTCACACAGGTTGATATGGAGGTGCTGGAGAGGTGGAAGAGCTGTAATCTTCTTTTTTGTTCTTTCTGGTACATGTATGCTATAACATGTTTTTTGGTATTGGAATCGTGTAATGTATGCCATTTGGCAATTATATACAATACATGTATGGTTTAATTTGAGAGTGTGTTCTCGGGTTGATTATTTGTGAGTGTTTCACGTGACCCAGAGTTTGGGGCATGACGCAAAACCTATGTTTTTAATGATCGAATTTAAAAATAGTTTTCATGAGAAATGTAGCTAACATATTAAACTAGATACAGACGAAAAATCAACCCAAAATACCATCGGATGGTCCCCCAAAGATCTTGAGCATTCTCTGTTGAAAATCGGTTCTGCTGAACCTTTTTATGTTGACTAAACCCACTTTGTAAATTAGTCAAAATCATCAACTTGTTCTAAACAACTAGTCTTAGCACAAAACATGAAACTTGTAGGGGACACCTTAAACCAAAACCTCCCCAAAATTAGACCCATAGCCCTTGAATGAATGCCCCAAAATCGTGACCACCAGAGGTCCAAATTCTGTACTTTTCTCTGTAAAGTGCTGAATGATTTTTTCTTAATTAAATTAAATGACCCATTTTTCCTAGGATCTGACCTTAGTGTTAAACATGAAAGTTATAGAAAATATTTTTATCTAATTGGTGTTCAAAAATTAAAAATTAAATCCATGTCTAGGTGCCTCAAAACACTGTTGTAACTTTAAATTTGACGATTGAACAATTACCCAAATTTAGCTAAGTGTATGATTGGCATGTCATATTGTGGGATTTGAATATATGAACTTTAAATGAATAATGTGAATGATTTCTGTATGAAAATAATAATTTGATGAATAGAAATTATGTCAATAGGTTGAATCTATGTCACATAAATTATAACTTGTGCCTCATATACTTTAGTGAGTCGTTCCTTATGCATTAAAGACTTATATTTTATGCTACCTTAGTTTATATGTCATGCTATATTTAGTTTCATACCATGCTATTATTAAGTTGTACTTCAAGATACAAGTTATTGTACCATAACTATCATTGCAATGCACTTTGGGCATCTTGTGGGTTGCATTCTGTACATTGGTTTTAGTTATTTTGAACCTCGATCATATTTGTTGGGTATATATGTCCCTTTGGTTTTTGTCGCTCCTTGAGTTATGGTAATATTATAGAAGTGGTGTTGATAAGGGCAAATTGGGTAATTTCAGAGAAGAGCCTAATTCCGTGGACCTAATCCCACTGCAGTGGTAACTTTTGAGAAGAGGCCAATTATGGCGGACCTAAACCCTATTACCACGATGTTTTGAATGGTAATTTCGGATAAAAGCCTAATTTGACGGACCTATTCCCACTACGATGGTAAGTTCGGAGAAGAGCCCAATTATAATGGTCCTAAATCCCTCATCTTGGTATTCTGAATAACGTAAAATGTTTCTTGAAATTCTTATTTGTTATCTAGACTTTGGGTTGACGCCAAATGAGCATTCTTGTTCTTAAGGTGGGTTTTACGCGCATATAATTTGGCCAGAGAATTTGGAATGAGGACGTAACTGGCTACCCCACACCGTTGCTATTGAGTAAAACGGCTGAGACATGTAGTTAAGGCGAGTGTTTACCTTTGGCAACGAGACAAGGATAAGTTTGGTGATCAAATTCCCATCAAGTCTACTCTGCAATTCTCGGCGTGAAATTCTTGTTATGGTTCTGGATGTATGTCGGGTTGGACATTTGATCGCATTCATTTGCATCACGCACTTGCACAATTAATTTTATATATGCTTAACCTACTGTAAATGTCAAATTTGTCTATCTCTTTGGCTTTAAATTGTATTTAGTGTTATACGATATGTATTATAGGTAATTTTGTTGTGAGTTTTTTAAAGGGTTTAGGAAATTTAGTTCTGAATTTCAACTCATGGAATTCGTGCCATAGGTAAAGAAGAACTTTTTGAGGAAGTTGCACCCATAGAAGAAGGTTTCGAGAAATGGGGTGAGTGGTAGGAGCCCGTCAATTCTGACAGCGCCATTTGAAGAATTTGAATTTCCTCTCTTTCGTTCTATTTGTTTAGTTTCCACAAGCGTATTGTAACTTTTGTTGAATCCTTTGGAGAAACTATAATCGTTATGTACTTTTAATCAATTTCAAGCTCTTAATGATGTACTATTTATGATATTTAAATATGAATAAATGGTTAGAATATTCTCCATACCTATACTTATGTATGTCCTGACGTGCCCGGAGGATGGGGTGCCACATTAAGTACCTGAAAATGACTAAGGATTATATGTTAGTTTACCAGGCAGATAGTCTAGTACTTTTAGGATACACAAACTCAGACTTTCAGTTAAACAAAAATTTTCATAAGTCTACTTCAGGATATGTGTTTACTTTGTGAGGTGGAGTTATAAATTGGAGGAGTATCAAGCAGTTCTGCATTGCTGATTCCACCATGGAGGCTGAGTACGTGATAGCTTCTGAAGCAGCCAAGGAGGCTGTTTGGCTCAAGAACTTCCTGTTAGATCTAGATGTGGTGCCTTCAGTTCAGTCGACTATTACACTTTATTGGGACAATAACGGAGCGGTTGTAAACTTAAAGGAGTCAAGAGTTCACAAGAAAAGAAAGCACATTAAGCATAAATATCACATAATACGAGAAATTGTACAGAGAGGTGATGTTACTGTAACCAAGATTACATCATGGGACAACCTTGCAGATCCTTTTACAAAGAGCCTATCGCCTAAGACTTTCGATAGTCATGTAGAGGGAATGTGAGTCAGATGTATGATAGCATGGTTCTGAGTATAAGTGGGAGATTGTCAGGATTGTATACTAAAAAATTATGAATTTTGTTGATTTTCGTATTTTATTTTATTCTTTAATAAAATTATTTTTCATTTGATGAGAATTTTAACGAGCAATATATGCGATATTTTTTCTTTAATGTTATGCATGGTTATTCTTTATTCTGTACAATATTTAATCTGGTGTGTATAGTACGACTTGCACACAGAAAATCAGATTATAGGTTCTTGCAGAATATAAGTTTACGGTTAACAGTTTAGATAGATTTGGACAAACTGTCGGTATGACTATAGCACAGAGTTTTAGTAGACCTGTCTTGGTTACGGGGAACAGATAATAGTGTCGTCTATTATTCCGACTCTCTGTGCTAGTACACTTTGTGTATTGAATATGACCACATTGGGGTAACTAATTTTATACTGCCTATATAAATTAACTCACACTGCAAGGTTTTATGAGTGCTTGTACTCTTAAAACTAAAATAATTATTATTCGCGTATATTTAATATTCATTGTTCTGATTTATTAGAAGGTGCGATCTTTTACAGGTTAAAATTTTTGATAAGTTGAATAGTGGTATTAAATATATGACGAATATTAATTATTGACGAAATCTACGTCCCGATTGTTCGGGATTGACGATACTCCTTTAAGGAAGTTTATAAGTTTTGATAGAGCCAAACTCTACAGGTGGATTTAATTATTCAGCCGTCAAATAAGTTAAGCGGAAGAGCTTAAGAAATTTTAAGAAGCCGATTAAATTAAATTGTCAGTAATTAAATTTAATTGGCGGTTATCGAAAATCTTAACGTAGTATGATAAGTTAAATATTTAATAACAAGAGCTCAAATAATCGATTTTGAGAATGTGGCTGTGAGTGTAATTACGATTCTTTAATGGTATAAATTGTAATTTATGTTTTTATGAAATTGTCTCAGGGACATGCGGGTTTTCATAATTACATTAGAAGCTCAAGTCATATTCACTCCACATGTCTCTACTGTAGCCCTATCTATGCGCGATTATGCTAACCCTAGCCCACATATATTATTCCACACTTTGTGAATTAAGGTTTCCACGTAAATCCTAAGAAGCTAGATAAGCAGGTTTAAGATCACCGACAACTGCTCATTATAGGGCTTGAATCCGAAACCACTACACTCTACATATGGCCTTGGCTATTAAGATAAGTTAATAAAGAAAAATTTTAGCATTTGAATTCAAGTAAAGACATGTATTATTAACAAATGTTTCTTGTCCCATGTTTGTTTTTTTTCTAAAAATGAATGGATATTAATATGAAAAGAAAGATTAAACTAAACATTTTTCATTTATACCATAATAGAATATTGTAATACTCAAAATACACAATGATTTTGAGAAACTATTTTTTGCATAAAATAGCTTCTTATTAATAAAAAATTTGTTCAAACAAACAGTGTGTTAATCTTAATGCATTGAATATAATTGAACTATATTTCAAGATTTCCATAATACCAAATGCTAACCCAATGACTTCCAAAGCACTAATACAGAGAAATATAAAAAATTAAAAATTACTAAAACCGTTCAAAATTTGAAAATAAGAAGAGTTCATGCACACAAGCAATAAATAATACCTTAGAGCTTGTTTGTTTATCCAATGTTTAGACTCTTTAAAGCAAGAGAATCATCTACACACACACACATAGAGATAACCCAAAATAGACGAAAATTGAATCCACGAAAATTCATAACCTAGAATAGTGGAGCATACTCGAAATAGTATGAGAAGTGAGAGTGAGAGAGAGAGAGAGAGAGAGGGCATAGAAACGATAATAATGAGCATAGAGAGTGAGAGAGAGGAGCACTTGGTTTGCAATGAGAATGAAGAAAAGAAGAAGAAGCAGGTGGTAATAGAACGTCAAAAGCGTGTTTACAAAACACGCTTAATGAATTAAAACAGTGTCATTTTAAGTGTTGTAAAATATTAAAATGTAGGGTAAATTATACTGACCTCCCTTAACGTTTAGCAAAACATCAACCACCTTCCTTGTGGTTTCAAAAATATCATTAACCTCCCATAAGATTTTAATTTTAAAATCAATTAAGCCCAACAGTTAAAATATTTAATGGAAACTACCATTCTCACCTCAAAATCGCCCTCAAAATCACCTCACTCTCGAAAATCACCCTCCAAAACCACCCCCAAACCCCAAAACCACCCCCACC